>PVJN01044651.1:0-17242 GCA_004026805.1 Lasiurus borealis | reverse complement strand
GGTGGCTGGTGAGCGGAAGGAGCGGGTCAGCCTGGAGAAGAGAAGAGGGGGCAGAGTTGGGGCAGGAGGCCCTGAGTTGAATGGGCTCGGCCGCCTTTGAGGAATGGGAGGAGGGTGTGGTGTGTGGAAGAAAGCTCAGGAGTTCGTCCGGGACGCAGCCCGAGACCACAGGCGGGCTGAGGGTTTCAGTGTAAGTGCCGTGGGGAAGCCCTGAAGTGGGGGGCTGCGCAGCGAGGGGATCCGGTGTGCACTTAGGATGCCTGTCTGTGTATGTGTGTGTGTAGGGGGGTGGCGGTGTGGAGACCGGCTGCTCACTAACATCCAGAGAGCCCCGTTATCGGAGCTTTCACAAACACCGCCTCGCTGCTGATGTTACCCGCAGCCTGAGAAGTCCAGGGAGGTGGGGTGTGGGGAGAGTGGTCCTGCACTCTCCGTCTCCCCGGCTCAGAGGATCCCGAGGGGCTGAGGGGTTGCAGAGCCTGGAGGTGGCAGAGGACCTCAAATGCCTCCGCAGTGGGGAGGAGGGGGGCCTTAGCGGCCAGAAGGCACCCAGGTCAGAGGGCCAGTCCCCACCCTCAGTGATGGGGGGGGGGTGACCCTGACCTCAGGGACTCTGACTTCAAGGACTATTTGAGACAGCTCCTCCAGCAGCCCTGCAGCTACCCATCTGCGCATGCCTGGAAGGGAGGCGGGCAAGGCTGGGGGCTGGCTGTCCACCAGGGACCCTCTTCTCCCCCATTCCTCACCGCTGCCTCCTCGGGGATTGTCCTTCTCGGCGTCAGCCAGCTCCCTGCTGCAGTGCAGGGCACCAGCCTGCCATCTCCTCCCCCATTCCATCTCCCACCGCAGCCGGCCTGGCCCTGTGCCCTGGACCCTGCCCCCCTGCCCAGCTTTCTGATACTGACTCCCACCCTGAGAGCCCACAGCTCCTCTGCCATCTCTGCCCACCTGCGCTTGAGGGTATCTTTGTCTGTCCTGTGGCCACGCCAGGTTGACACTCAGCTCTCCTGGGGACTGCCCAGTTCAAGGGGTCCTCTCCTGCGTGGGCACAGAACAGGGTCTGCGCCTCCCCTCCTCCCCCCGCCCTCCCTCTTGCAGATGCCTCTTCTCTAATGGGAATAAACACTCCTGGCTCTCACTGGGTGCCTCTCAGGAGATGAGCGGGCCGGCTGGGTGCGGGGCATAAAGGGCTTGGGTGCTAGGGTGGAGGGATGGGGCTCTGGCCCTCCGGTGGCCGCCAGCCTGACATGCGAGGTGCCGTGCTCCGAGCGCGAGCTCACAGGGAAGAGGAGGAAGAAGGCCCTAGGGCAGCGAGGGGCAGAGGCAAACCAACACCAGCGAGTCCAAAGGTCTGCGGGCCTTGGGCCTCTCCTGACATCACATTGGACTAGGTTCCCCTCCCGTTCCAGCAATAACAGTGACCAAGCTCTAGCCCAGTGGTTCTCAGCCTGTGGGTCGCGACCCATTTGGGGGTCGAATGACCCTTTGACAGGGGTCACCTAAGACCATCAGAAAACACAGATATTTACATTACGATTCATTAACAATAGCAAAATTACAGTTATGAAGCAGCAACGAAAATAATTTTATGGGTGGGGGTCACCACAACATGAGGGATGGCATGAAAGGGCTGCGGCTTTAGGAAGGTTGAGAACCACTGCTCTAGCCTGAGCCCGGAGCTTTACATTCCTTCATGTCGCTCATTCGTTGGACAGATATTCACTGAGTGTGCACCGTTGCTGGACACTCTGGGCTCTCAGGATACCTCAGTGAACAGGACAAACCCTGTCCTCCTGGAGTTTGCACAGAATCTATAATAATAGAAGCGTAATATGCAAATCGACCGAACGGCCAAACAGCAGAACAACTGTCCGGACGACCTTCCGGACAAAACCAGGGCTGGGGCCATGGCAGCTGCGAGGGATTGAGGCAGCCTTGGCGGCTGTGAGGGGCAGTGAAGGCTACTCTTGCACGAATTTCGTGCATCGGGCCTCTACTGTCAATATAAATACGGGGTAGGAGGAGAGAAGGCAGCAAGTGCTGCTGGGAGAATAAAGCAGAGGATGAGGATGGGCTGGAGTTTTGGATACAGTGTTACCGCGGGCCGTCCTGAGAGGACACCTCCTGAGCCAAGAACTGAAGGAGGCTCGAATGAGCTGTGGGGACAGGGCAGGCAGGGAACGTTCCAGGCGCTGGGCAGGCAGGAGTGGCCGTGATGGAGGCAGTGAGGGGTGATCTGATTCCGGGTGAAGTTACCTCCTTTTTTTATTTAAGTTTGTGTGTGTGTGTGTGTGTGTTTAATCCTCACCCAAGGCTATGCTTTTACAGATTTTAGGGAGAGAGGAAGGGAGGGAGGGACAGATGGAGGAAGAATGAGAGAGAGACATCAATCGGTTGTCTCCTGTACGCACTCTGACCAGGGATTGAACCTGCAAGCTAGGTATGTGCCCTCAACGGGAATCAAACCCGAGACCCTTCATTGCATGGGACGATGCTCTAGCCAGTGGAGCCACCCTGGCCAGGGCTGTAGTTCCCTTCCTGAGGCTAGCCCCCACAGGACTTCCTGCTGATTGGCTGGCTGTGGGTGTGAGGGAAACCCGTCAAAGTTGACTCCTAAGAGGTTCTGACCTGAGCAGCTTGAAGGACAGAGTTGCCGTTCGCTGAGCTGGTGAAACGGGGAAGACAGGGAGGAAGAACGGGAGGCTGCTTTGGGACGTGTGGGGTTGCGGGGCTGGCAAGCTCCCACGGGAGATGTCAAGAGGGTGGATGGTTAAAAACCGGAAGATTCACCGAGACCGGTTTGGTTCAGTGGATAGAGCGTCGGCTTGCGGACTGAAAGGTCCCGGGTTCGATTCCGATTGGGGGCATGTACCTTGCTTGCGGGCACATTTCCACTGTGGGGTGTGCAGAGGCGGCTGATCGATGTCTCTCTCTCGTCGATGTTTCTGACTTTCTATCTCTCTCCCTTCCTCTCTGTGAAAAATCAATAAAATATATTAAAAAAAAGAAAAAAAAACCGGAAGGTTCGAGGGAGCAGTGCAGGCCAGATGGAGGAACGGGCGAGGATGGAGCTGAGCTGAAGGCGATCTGTAGAGCAGGACAGGGAAGGCCCAGGGCAGCCCGGCGGGAGAAGGGAGGCTCGGCCAAGAAAGCCGCTGAGTGGTCACGAGGCCGGGAAAACACTGGGGGGGCATCCTGGCAGCAAGGTGAGGGGGTGCTTCTAGAAGAGGCCGGGTGCCAGGGAGCCCTGCCACCGAAAGGCCAGGCCAGAAGGGCCTGCGGAGCGCAGGGGAGGGTGGCGACTGAAAGTGGGACGGCTAACGAGACAGCTCTTTCTGGCTGCGTCATCTCGTGACCATCTCATTGGACAGCCTTCCCTCCTGGATTTCACAGCAGAAGGGGGGTGATGGGGAGTGGCCGAGCTAGGCGGGGAGCCCTGGGACTCGGAGTGGTCACACTGTACCTCTTGCTTCTCCTGGGCCGTGTCTCATGCACCGGACACCACCTGGGTGTCCCCTGTGTGCCAGCGACTCCCCCCGGTGCTGGGAGAGGGGGCTGACCAGCCAGTTCTCCCTACAGCTCCGTCTGCCAGAGGGGTGTCTGCCTCAATGGGATGGCTTTCCTGGAGGAGAGGTGGATGGGATTGGGTCAGGCAGGGAAGCGGGGTCAGGAGAGGGGTTGGGGAGAGGCGGGAAGAGGGTGGCCTGCCACCTTTGAGAAGAGGCAGCAGATGCCAGGACGCGGGTGCAGCAGAGAACCGGCGGGAGCCGCGTTGAGTGGCCAGCGCCAGCTGCGGGCGTCTGCACGCTCTGCCTGGCCTTCCAGCCCCAGCCATGCACTTCCCCGGCAGCCCCAGCCGTGCTGGACGTGGCTGTGACGCCAGGGCCCCCGTCGAAGGCTGTCTGCACTGGGGTTCCCTTGAGCCAGCCAGGGCTCCCCTCACGCAGGTCTGAGCTCCCCCTCCCTCCCTCCCTCCTTGCACAGGCGTCAGGCTCGCTTGGCAGCCTGAAGGCCTTGCCTGCTCCCCATCTTCCATACGTGCCGCTCCCACAGAAAATCTTGCACTGACTCTGTCTTGGTCTCTGCTTCCGTGAGAACCCAGCCGGTATGGGGTCTCCACCAGGCAAGGCTCCTTCTCCCTGCCTGGCCTCCAAGGCGCAGCGCATGGACATGCTGCAGGCAGAGGAAAGCTTTCCTTCCGTCTCTTCCCAGCTAAGCGGGGCGGGAGTGGACACGCATGTCCTCTGCAGGATCCCCCCCATACCCTTCCCTGTGGCGTGTGGACATTCATGTTCACATCCGCTGAGAAGGAAAGCGGCCCTGAGTCCAGAGCATAAAGGAGACACGAGGCTGTGGTCTGTGTGCTAGTGGGTGTGGGAGCATCGGTGCTGGAGGGAGGACGGTGCTTCTCAGCCCGCGGCTCGGGAAGGGCTGCTGTGCGGAGTCCTCGGGCGCACAGGACCTCTCTGGGTAAAGGGAAGCAGAGGAGAGTGACTGTCCCCTGACCTGTGCCTGCCTGTCTGTCTTTCACAGAAAGGAAGACAGAGGAAGCCCCGGCCCCTGGACCCCGGCGAGGGCTCCAAGGACACGGACAGCTCGGCGGGGCGCCGGGGCAGCGCCGGCAGACGGCATGGGCGCTGGCGGGGCCGTGCCGAGAGCCCGGGGGTGCCTGTGGCCAAAGTGGTGCGGGCAGTGACCAGCCGGCACCGCGCTAGCCGGAGGGGCCCGCCCGCCCCGCCCCCGGAGGCCCCCGGCCGCCAGAACCTGAGTGGGGCGGCCGCCGGCGAGGCGCTGGTCGGGGCCGCCGGCTTCCCCCCGCACGGAGACACAGGGAGTGTGGAGGGCGCCCCCCAGCCCACGGACAATGGCTTCACCCCCAAGTGCCAGATTCTGGGCAAGGACGCGCTCTCCGCGCTGGCCCGGGCCAGCTCCAAGCAGTGCCAGCAGGAGATCGCCAACGTGGTGTGCCAGCACCAGGCCGGGAGCCTCATGCCCAAGGTTGTGCCCCGGCACTGCCAACTGGCTGGTAAGGGGACAGGCTGGGGTGGCGAGGTGGCCGCCCCGGGAGGTGACATGGCAGGGATCCCCCCCCTCCCAGCTGTTCAGAGGGCGCACCTCCTTGCCTAGCTGGTGACGAGCACACCGGGTGGCAGAGGGAGACCTGGCCCGGGAGTGTTGGGCTCCAGGGCCAGGATTCGTCCTAGGAAGGCAGGTGGCTCCCTCTTCCCATCCAGCCTCCACCCTGTGACGGGCGGGGCCTCACTGATGCCCTGCTCTCTGCTCAGGGAAGATGAACCCCGGCATCCAGTGGGAGGAGGCCCGGGCCCAGCAGCCCGTGGAGGGCCCCCCGGTGCGGATCGCCTACATGCTGGTGGTTCACGGCCGCGCCATCCGCCAGCTGAAGCGTCTCCTCAAGGCCGTCTACCACGAGCAGCACTTCTTTTATATCCACGTGGACAAGGTACTGTGGGGGGACACAGGGGTTCTGGGTGAGCAGAGCGGAAGCCAGGACAGTCCCAGACACGGTTTCTTTAAAAAAAAAAAATTATATATATATATATATATATATATATATATATATATATATATATATATATATATTTCATTGACTTTTTACAGAGAGGAAGGGAGAGGGATAGAGAGTTAGAAACATCGATGAGACAGAGACATCGATCAGCTGCCTCCGGCACACTCCCCACTGGGGATGTGCCCGCAACCAAGTTACATGCCCTTGACCGGAATCAAAGTTGGGACGTTTCAGTCCACAGGCTGATGCTCTATCCACTGAGCCACACCGGTTTGGGCCAGACACAGGGTTTCTGACCTGCTCAGGTGACCCAGAGTTAGGGGAACAGGCCTCGAATAAGGAGCAGCCAGCACCAGGTGACACGTGCTCACCATTCCTTGCCAGTTGTACTCTGTCCGGGGTTGAGGTGGGGTGGGTATGGAGGTCGTAATGCCGAGGGCCCACCTACAGCTGCTAAGAATTTCTCTCCCCCCCGCCCCACCCTCAGCGCTCCAATTACCTGCACCGGGAGGTGGTGGAGCTGGCGCGGCGGTATGATAATATTCGCGTGACCCCCTGGCGCATGGTTACCATCTGGGGCGGGGCCAGCCTGCTGAGGATGTACCTGCGGAGCATGCAGGACCTGCTGGAGGTGCCCGGCTGGGCCTGGGACTTCTTCATCAACCTCAGTGCCACCGACTACCCAACCAGGTGGGGTGCTCTGAACCTCCTGGTGGGGGGAGTGGGGGGCATGTGGGCACTGGGCTTTCAGGATCCTGGTAGACCCCTTCCTCTCCCCAGGCCCCATTCCGGGATCCACGCAGCCCAGACCCCTTCTCCTCCCTTGGCCCCAGCCATGTTTAGGGGAGGGGTTGGTGCATGATGATGTGAGGATTGAGTGACAAGAGATGGGGAAGAGGAGGAGCCAGAGGTGTGTATGGGGGGTGCTGGGTCAGATAGCAAGGGGTATAGGAAGGATGGGGTGGTCTTTCTCGGGGGCCTCAGATACCCATCACCCCAGGGTAGGGCACGTGGCCTGGAGGCCAAGAGGTGAAGGTGATGAGGGGGCTGGAGAGAGTCCGCTCTGGGCCAGTGACTAAGCAACCCCTCACACCACTGCCCACACCCCATTCCCTCTCCAGGACCAACGAGGAGCTGGTGGCTTTCCTGTCCAAGAACCGGGACAAGAATTTCCTCAAGTCACATGGCAGGGACAACTCCAGGTGAGGGGCTGGGGGGAGGGGGCCCGGGCCCTGGCGTCTCAACACAATCCCTCCCACAAGGGGATGTGGACACCCAGCACACCAATCACAGATGGAGGAGTGCCGGTGTTCAGGCGGACGTGGGACGCCCCCCGACGCCAACCCCCAGCCTGGGCCGGTCTGCGACCCACAGGTTCATCAAGAAACAGGGCCTGGACCGGCTCTTCCACGAGTGCGACTCGCACATGTGGCGCCTGGGCGAGCGGCAGATCCCGGCGGGCATCGTGGTGGACGGCGGCTCCGACTGGTTCGTGCTGACGCGCAGTTTCGTGGAGTACGTGGTGTACACGGACGACCCGCTGGTGGCCCAGCTGCGCCAGTTCTACACCTACACGCTGCTCCCGGCCGAGGTGGGTGGCCTGGCCCTGAGCCAGGCCCGGGAGAGAGCACGGTGGAGGGGGGGGGTGCCCGTGGCTCACCGCCCGCCCCGCCCCGCCCCGCCCCTGCAGTCCTTCTTTCACACGGTGCTGGAGAACAGCCCGGCCTGCGAGAGCCTCGTGGACAACAACCTGCGCGTCACCAACTGGAACCGCAAGCTGGGCTGCAAGTGCCAGTACAAGCACATCGTCGACTGGTGCGGCTGCTCCCCCAACGACTTCAAGCCGCAGGACTTCCTCCGCCTGCAGGTGCTCCCCGGGCCCCATCGCTGCCCTGGCGAGGGCCTCGCCCCGGCCTTTCGCCTGGTCAGGAAGGACTCGGGGAGGGGGGCCAATCAGAGGAGGAGCTAGGGCCTTCCCCTTGGAGCTGCCCTCGGGGCTCTGGGGTGACTGTGGCCAGTCTGGGGTGCCAGAAGGGACCCCTGGGACCTCCAGACCCCCTTACCCTGCTTGCCCTCCCTCTCCAGCAAGTCTCGAGGCCCACCTTCTTCGCCCGGAAGTTTGAGTCCACTGTGAACCAGGAGGTCCTGGAAATCCTGGACTTCCACCTGTATGGCAGCTACCCGCCCGGCACGCCGGCCCTCAAGGCCTACTGGGAGAACGTCCACGATGCGGCCGACGGCCCCAGTGGGCTCAGTGACGTCATGCTCACCGCTTACGCCGCCTTTGTCCGCCTCGGCCTGCGCCATGCCGTCACTACTGTGCCCGCGCCGGCCGCCCCTCTCTGCAGGTGAGCCCTTCTTCTGACGTACCGCAGGGGCCCCTCAGGGTGTGGTGGCTTAGGGGAGAGGCCAATCAGGGAGCCCCCAGTCTCAGGCAGGGGGAAATGCAGCTAAAACACAGGCATAGAGGTGCTGCGAGTGTGAGATCTGGGGCCAAGGAAGTACCTGGGAATGGGACTCCCCAGAGCCCCCTCCCTGGGACTCCAGACCACGTTGGATATGCTGATGGCATCTCCCTTTCTCCCTGCTGGAACCTTCTTAGGTTTGAGCCCAGGGGCTTGCCGTCCAGCGTGCACCTGTATTTCTATGACGACCATTTCCAGGGCTACCTGGTGACGCAGGAGGTGCAGTCCTCAGGCGAGGGGCCGGCAGAGACGCTGGAGATGTGGCTGATGCCCCAGGGGTCGCTGAAGCTGTTGGGCCGCAGTGACCAGGCCAGCCGGCTCCAGAGTTTGGAGGTGGGACATCTGACCCCCCCGCAAGGCTCAGGGTAGAGGGAGGAGAGGGACGGACACTACGGGAGGGCCTTTCAGGACTGGGTTCACGGGCCCTTCTTACCCAGTGACGGCAGCCTTGGCGAGGCCTCGTGCACATGCCTGGCCCCCTGCATGCACATGTGGAGGAGCAGCGCCCCCTGGGGTGCAGAGGACGTGCAAGTGACCAGAGAGGGGACTGGTTTCACTGTGAGGCAACCTCATCTCCTAGACTGCCAGCGCTTTCTTCTAGAGGGGCCTGGACCTCCCATTCAGGCCTTTCACTGTCCCTCATTCTCTTCTCAGAGGCCTGGGCTTCCTGGGGGTGGTCTCTGGGTGGGGTCTTGAACCCTATCCACTGCAGAGCATGTCGGAAGGCGGACTAGAAAGAATTGCAGTCCAAGACCTTCACTTTGCAGGGGGGGGGAACCGGGACCCAGAGGAGACAGTGACTAGCACGGGGTCCCCCAGGGAGTTAGAGGCAGCATCAGAGTAGAGAGGACTCTGCCCCAGGCTCCTGCCCAGCTGCCCCCTCCTTACAGGTTGGCACCGAGTGGGACCCCAAAGAGCGTCTCTTCCGGAACTTTGGGGGGTTGCTGGGACCGTTGGATGAGCCTGTGGCCATGCAGCGCTGGGCCCGGGGCCCCAACCTCACAGCCACCGTGGTGTGGATCGACCCCACCTACGTGGTGGCCACGTCTTACGACCTCGTGGTGGACGCAGAGACCGAGGTCACTCAGTACAAGCCCCCGCTGAGCCGGCCTCTGCGGCCAGGGGCCTGGACGGTTCGACTGCTTCAGTTTTGGGAACCCCTCGGGGAGACCCGCTTCCTCGTGCTGCCCTTGACCTTCAACCGCAAACTACCTCTCAGGAAAGGTAAGGACCCAGACGTGCCCAGAGGCCGGGAAGCTGACCCTCCATAGCTAGAGAAGGGAAGGGGGAAGGCTGGGAACTTGATGGTCTGCCCCTCGGCATCCTGGGGCTCTGCTGTGGAAGGAAAGGGGAGCTGTGGAGTCAGGTAGACGTGGCTGTTCTGACACTTTAAATATATTTTTTTTATTGACTTTTTACAGAGAGGAAGGGACAGGGATAGAGAGTTAGAAACATCGATGGGAGAGAGACATTGATCAGCTGCCTCTTGCACGCTCCCCACTGGGGATGTGCCTGACATGCCCTTGACCAGAATCGAACCTGGGACCTTTCAGTCCACAAGCCGATGCTCTATCCATTGAGCCAAACCAGTTTCGGCACAACTCTGACACTTTGATTGGGCTTTTAGCCTTGGCCATCTGTTTCCTGAGCCTCAGTCTTATGACGTGTAAAGTAGGAGCTAATGTAACTCTCAGAGAGCTGCTGGGTGCATGGAACACAAACCCACTCAAACTAGCTCACATGAAAAAGGGGGCATTATTGGAAGCATGCAGGCTGTGCCCCGAGGCCCCAGGAAATGTCTCAGATCTCACAGGATGTCAGGTACTTTCTCAGACTCTGAGCCCTCTTGTCCCTCGTCCTCTCTTCTGTGTTAGCCACAGGCGTGGATTCCCCATGGCCTGTCAGGGCAACAGAGACTGACCAGGGTCTCTTGGTCCTCAGGTGCCACATTCTTAGGACAGGAAATCTGTGCCCAGTGGGCAGGGTCCCACAGGTTTCCACCCACTTGGTTGAGGCTAAGGGAGCAGACCCTGAACGCAGGTATAGGATGCAGGTTCCCGGGGGGTGGGGGTAGGGGGGTTTATGCTCCCAAGGACTAGTTACTTGGGAGACATTCGTATTGAGCAGGTGGGTAATCGTGTCAGGTACGAACAGGAGGGTAGATGTTTCCGTCCTCTGGCCACATCCTATCACAGAGAAGATGGATCAGACTGGGGGTAACCCAGAGGAGGATGGAGTAGTGGGGGGCTGTGGCAGATCCTGAGCAGGCAGCCGCACCCCTGCTTTCCCAGGACTCCGCCTGACAGGGCTGAGGGAGGAATGGAGGCAGCGTCACAGCAGGCAGGTAGAGGAGCTGGGCCCTGAGCAGGGGGCTGGGTTTTTATGGACCGAAGGGTGTTCTAAGCTGAGGAAACGAAGCTGGCAGGTGTCCGGGGCATGGGGGGAGCAGAGTGGAGGGGAGTGGGACACAGGGGGTGGCAGGAAGGAAGGCTGGCGAAGCAGGGCCCCACAGCTGGAGGGCCGGGGCGTGAGGCTTCCGAGGGCTCTGGGAGCCAATGGAGATGGGGGAGGAGGGGCGGGAAAGTTACCTTGTTTTCTATTGAGCTTCAGACCTACTGTTTTACTGAATCCTCAAGCTGGGAGCTCAGCAATGATGGTCTTGATTGTATAACTAATGGTTTTACAGGCACAGAAAGTTCTGTGGACTAGCCCAGGTCACTCAGCAGTGGGGGTGTGACTCAGTGGTAGACCTGGGACAGAACTGGGCTGCCCAGACCTGACTTCCCGGGTTCCGGCCTGCGTGGCATCAGTGGGGCCAGGCGTGCTGACTGCATGCTCTTGCACCCCCAGATGAAGCCAGCTGGCTGCATGCCGGGCCCCCCCACAACGAGTACATGGAGCAGAGTTTCCAGGGCCTGAGCGGCATCCTGAGCCTGCCTCAGCCGGAGCCCGCGGAGGAGGCCGCCCGGCGGCACGCCTTGCTCACGGGCCCGGCGCTCGAGGCCTGGACAGACGGGGAGCTGAGCGGCTTCTGGTCGGTGGCTGGACTGTGTGCCACGGGCCCCTCCGCCTGCCCCTCCCTGGAGCTCTGCAGACTGACCAGCTGGAGCTCTCTGTTCCCCGACCCCAAATCGGAGCTGGGGCCTGTCAAAGCAGATGGGCGACTCAGGTAGCAGGGCCTAGCCGGCGCCTCCAGAACACCGGGGAATCGCCCCTTACGGACAACGGAGGGCTGTCCCCCGACACACAAGGACCAGAGGCCCAGGCAACACACCCGTGACAGCCATCAAGAACCCGCACAGACGGCAAGGAAGGTGGGCGTCGTCCTTACCACTGCTGGTGGCCCTGCTGGGGACCAGCGGGTGGCAGGGATGTGGGGAGAAGGGCTCCAGTTTCCGTGCCCCACGCTTCTAAACCTTTCCCACTAGTTTTTTTTTTTTTTTTTTTTTTTAAGGAAAATGGGTGGTGGGGGAGGAACTGGAAACAAAAGATGTGCAATAGGGCTCAGAGGAGCCCCAGGAAGTAGGCCATGGCTCTGGGGTGCAGGGCCTGATGAGCCCATCTGCTGTTGCTCTGGGGGTGGGGCCTGCCTCCCTCTGCAGGGCCTCGCCCCCCGCCTGGGCCTTGGTGCTCGTGGCTGAGGCTCTGTAAGTGCCATGCCGGGCTCTGAGGACCGGAGAACGGGTGATCTGGGGGAGCACTGCAGAGCTGGACTTGAGAGGGACAGCCTCTCCTCTCGTGGCCAGGGGACCGTAGAGAGGGGATGGGGCTGGCTCTAGGGCTTCCCAGCATGCCCTGCTCCTTGATGGGAAAGGCAAGACACCAGGGCCTCCTGAGGCCAGTGCAGTCCTCCCGGGCACCCGGAACTGCAAGCAGGGCCTGGGCTCCTGCCCGAGGGGCGAGCCCTGGCGAGCCGCGTGGGGAGAATCCTCTGCCTGGGCTCTGGAAGAACCTGGAGCAGCATTGTGCCTGACGCTCAGTGTGGAGTCTGATATATGCAACAGAAGAAATATATCTCTATCTCTCTCAGCCGCGCCTCCGTGTTTTTCCTCTGGCGCCGGAAGATGTCACCCTTAGGCCTTCTTCTCCTAAAAGTCTTGGCAGCCAGGAGGTGGAGGTCTCACTCCAGAATGGTGACAGCTCAGAACCTACCCAAGAACCAGAAGGGAGGCAAAAATTCATCTCATTCAGCTCCGTCTTTTTCGGAGGGTAAAACGGCCCAGAGACTTCCCATCGCCTCCCGGGAGGCCTGCCGGAGAGCCAGTTCAGTTCCTGCGTCCTGACCCAGCACTCCCTCCCCGGTGGCCAGGCCAAGACAGAGGCCACTGCTCTGGTGTCCATCCTCAGGGCCCATCCCAGAAGCCCTGCTCACTGAGCTCCCTGCCCAGCCCGGAGTACGGAATGCCCTCAAGAACAGAGGGGTCACGGCCATGGCCTGCCGGCTACCTTCAGAGCTTGTCCCTTTAGGGCCCTGGCCACTGCCCTCGGACATGGAAGGGCCATGGTGGAAACGGTCATCCGGCTTTCCTTCTTTTCTCAGGACCTTTCCCTCCTCCTCGCCTGCCATTGTCAGCAAGGGCTGTCAGGAGCAGTCCCTCGCCTTACTTCACGTGGGGTGAGGACGAAGGGTTCTTAGCCTTTGTCGGCCAGTCACGCTGGCCTGGTCAGCTCAGCCTGGGAACGAGACTCAGTTCCTGCCCTGGCTGCCACATGTGAAGTTTTCCTAGTGGCCAGGAGAGGGCACCCCTGACCACCCATCAGGGCACTGGGGTTTTCTCATTGTTTAGCCACTGTGCTGACCCCTGCCTGCAATCTCTCATTTAATCCTCAGATCCTTTGAGGCAGACTTTTATTACCTTCAGTTGGCACACTGGCAAACAGATGATGAGCCCACAGTCACAACCAGTAGGTGGTGGCAGCAGGTTTCGCATGGGGCAGGCTTCCCTGTCACTATATTCTGCTCCTACATTCTGCTCTGGGCGGGAACCTAACAGCAAGAACTCTAAGCAAATAGGGTTTGGGTTCAGTGGCTAAGATAACTGTGGTCTTCTGGCCCCTACTTTAGTGAACATCGAGAAGCTCCACTCTCGTTCTCGAGAATATTTTTAACATCAAATCTACCGTCAGGCTAGGATGCGTCTTCCGTCTTCCTGTTTGGGCTTGGGTGGGGTCGGTGCTCTTGCTTCAGTCCCTGCCACTCTGTCACACCAGGTCCTTGTTTCTCGTTACTGTCACCTGCTGAACATCTTGCCTTCGTACTTTTAGTCCAGTGGATCGTGATCCTCACCAAAGGCTCTGAACTAATTGGCCTCATGTGGGAACACGACTGTGACGAAGTCTGGATTCAGAGCTCCTATAGGTGATTCTAATTTGCACACCTGGGTGAAATACAAGTCCAGTCCTCCTCCTCCCCCCTCACTGCTCTGGAGGCAAGTCTTGGTCTCATGAGTTAGAATCACTGCAGACAGGGACCAGGCTCCGCTGATTCCTGACAGGTTCAGAGGACAGGCTTGGGGTGAAGGCCCTCCTTTCCTATCCTCTCCCCAGGCCACATCACGGAGGGGTGTGGAGTGCAGCTTTTCTGCCGATAGTCTTCCTCACCCCATCTTTCTGTGGGGTTAGCTGTCTAGGGGCTTGGGCTTGGTGAGGCTTCTTTGAAAACATTCCCTGGGTCAAGATCAGGATTCTGGTCAGGCAGTGGGATAGTGGTGGGGTGGGGGCTGGTGGGGGAAGTCTGGGCCCCGGGTGCTGCACAATCCCTTTGGAGGGAGAGCCAAGGCTTTTGTATTCTGTGGTCTGTGTGCCCGGTTTCCAGGCAACCTTGGCCATCTAGGTTCCTTGGCCAAGACCAGAGGATAGCCAATTGGCATTCAGAGCCGTTACCTGGGTCAATGGGAAGTGGAGTGGGGCAGAGACGAGCTGGGAGGAAATCTGGGAATGGCAAGTGCAGGGATCTGGGCGAGTTGGCACTTTCCTGGCTGGCTGGGAGGTTCAACAGAAACCAAATAGAAGTCCTGAGCTTCACTTTGAGGCATCCTTCATCCTCAGAGGGCTCGGCTCTCCTCCCTGCTTCAGCACAGGGACGCCTCCCTGAGGTCCAGGCAGTGCAAAGGTGCCATTTCTGGAGTGCTTCCTCTGCTGGCCCCTCCTACCTGCTCTGCCCAGGGCCCAGGCCAACTTCTGTGGGATCCAGGAGGGGAAGCAGTGACACCCTCAAGTACAAGCTCTCCTCTTCCCTGCCCTCTGGGGGATGGACCAAAACAATCCCCTCATCAAAGGAAGTCCTTCTTGTCATTTGCTCAAGCCCCTCTTTCCTGCCAGAGGTTCCCCTCGGTGTGCACTGCACAACATGCAGAAAGATCAACAAATGAATAAGCAGCTCCATCCGGGTTGTCCCCAAATACACAGACTTGACTCCAACTAACTTTATTCTTGCCCCCAGGTCAGGTCTCCAGGTCACTTTACAGACTTCTTCCTCAGGAAGCCTTGTTGTCACCCCAACCCTTGACTTCTGGTACCACCCGCTTGGGCTCCAGTCTCAGTCCAACAGCCTTGCCCAGGAGCTCAAAGCATAGCCACCAGTTTGAAGGTGCCCTCAGGCTTGGCAGGAACCACGTGGACAAAAGTCTTATAGAGCACAGCGCCCTTGGGCAGCCTGGTGACCATATCCACAGCCTCTGAGTTGTTGGGGTTGGGCACGTAGACATCCTTCGTGTAGCGGACGATCCCCTCCTCCAGGGCATACAGACACTTCCTCTTCCCCAGCCCCACCTGCAACACAGACCTGCTCAGCTACAGGGAAAGCCAGGTAGGTGGGAAAGGGACCCCAGGAGGTACTCATGTCTACGCAGCTGGCTAGAAGCCACACTGGCCAGATCTCAAAAGGCCCCTACTCTCTGCCCCTGGGAACTTGTTTCACTTACTTTAAAAAGTTGTCATACTAAACACTAGTCTGACATATATTTTCATTTATACAGTGACCTGTCAAGTGTAGGCTTTAACGAAACAACAGACCAAAGCTATATGGACAATGTGTGTGCTAATTAAACATAATGATATTAGGTAATACTTAATATAGTGTTTACTATGTGTACACACTGTTCCAAGCCCGTTTATAATATACTAGAGGCCCAGTGCACGAATTTGTGCACCAGTGGGGGCCCTCAGCCTGGTCGGTGATCAGAATTGATCAGGGCAGGGAGGGTAGGGGAGGCCGGCTGGCTGGGGGGAGGGGCCAAGGGAGGTTGGCCTCAGCAGCAAGCTAACCAACAGCCGATTCTGCGAAGAATCGGGCTCCCTCCTCCTTCCTGTCTGGGTTTGGGGTACGGGGAACCAGATTTGGGACTACTAGGGCCTCAGCAGCAAGGTCTGGGTCAGTGGGCATCATAGCTACCAGCCGGTTGTCTGGTCATTCTGGTCATTCCAGTCATAATGGTCGCTTAGGCTTTTATATAGAGATAATAATTAAGCCCTTTTATAGCCATCAACCCATTTAGTTCTCACCTTGTTGAATAGGTATTATTTCTGTTTTTCAGATAAGCCAAACAGTGATTAAGTAAACTGTGTTGTACTTAGTTTTTTAACATTATATATTTTAGCTTTTTTCTTAGAACTTGAGATTGGATGTGTGACATTTTCACCCAGGCAGTCCAGCATTATTTATTTCTCTGATTAAAAGAAAGGACTCTGGAGTCAGGATGTTTGGTTCAGATCCCAGCACTACTAGTTGTTATGTTTGACCTGGGCAAGTTACTTTACTTCAGAGTCTCATTTTTTAAATCTGCAAAACAGGAATGATATTAACTACTTTATAAGGTTATCCTGAGGATTAAATGAACGAACAATCATAAAGAGAGGTTAAATGAATGAACAATCATAAAGAGCTTAGAATACTTAGAATACCCTAGCTCAAAATATGTTGACTCTTATTATTATTATTTTAGCAAGTCCCAAGAGTTAACATAGCAACACAATCTTAAGTTCTAAAAGATAAAGCTACATATATATGTACATATGAATTAATATTTCTGAAATGACTATAGGTTACTATCAGTCTTTCTGTTCCTACTAAATTGCTCAAAAGGGAGTGAGGTGTGGGAGCATTGATTACAAAGGAAACTTTTTTTTTAAATTGATTTGAGAGAGAGAGAGAAACATTAATGTGATAGAGAAACATCAATCAGTTGCCTTTCACATGAACCCTGTACTGAGATCAAACCCATCCCCTTTTGCTGTATGGGATGACACTCCAACTGAGCCACAATGGCCAGGGCTAAAGTAATTTTAAAATAATGGGAGGGAGAAAAATACAGTATAGACCTGTGTTACCCAAGAAATTTCCTACCTCAGAAAGTAATCTCAATTTGTCAACTTGCTAAAATGAAATCCCTGCCTGATATGGACCTAAATACACATTCAATTCTATTGTACTAAATTCAAGCCATTTTTCACCTATCTAGTAACAGCTTTATGAAAAAAAAAAAGAAATTCTTAAAAATAAAGAAAAATGAATACATTCAAATTAGTTTCCCCAATTTAAGATTCAAAAATATCTTAAACCACTAGGGATCTTTTTCCTCAAAGAACTGGGGTTTAGAAGGGAAACGGAGTGCTATCCCAAGGCAAAACACAGTGATTTGGGAGTCAGACAGACCAGGTTCAAATCCCAGCTGTCACTTAGGCCCCTCTACTCTCTAAGAATCTGCCACCTTACATGTAAAATGGAGATGATACCTATATACCTTATAGGGGTGGGGTAAGGAGTAGATGTAGGCCCGGGAATCAGCACCATACTCGGCATTTGGTCAATACCCAATAAAAATAGCTGTTTTATTTTATTACTAGAGGCCCGGTGCACAAAATTCATGCACAAGGGAGTGTGTATGTCCCTCAGCCCAGCCTGTACCCACTCTAATCTGGGACCCCTGGCGGGATGTCTGACTGCCCTCTCACAATTTAGAACTGCTGGCCCCCAACTGCTTGCCTGCCTGCCTGATTGCCCCTAACCGCTTCTGCCGGCTAACCTGATCACCGCCTAACCACTCCCCTGCCAGCTTGATTGATGTTTAACTGCTCCCCTGCCGGCCCGATTGCCCTAAACTGCCCTCCTCTGCCAGCCTGGTCACCCCTAACTTCCCTCCCCAGCTGCCTGGTTGCACCCAACTGCCTTCCCCTGCTAGCCTGGTCACCCCTAACTGTCCTCCCCTGCTGGCCTGGTTGCCCCTAACTGTCCTCCCCTGCAGGTCTGGTC
>PVJN01044650.1:0-17243 GCA_004026805.1 Lasiurus borealis | reverse complement strand
GGGTCGGGGGGGTTGGGGAGGACGGTAAGGAGCGCGCTCACCGTGGCCGTTGCGGCGCCCCACGTCGTCCTTCCGGAACGCGGCGCCGCCGCTGGGCACGCACCTCTCGCCCCACTCGTCCCGCAGCCGCAGCTCCTCCACCTGCTCGTCCGTCAGGCCCTGCATGTTGGGGGGCAGGAACACGCCGTGCTCCGCCAGCTCCTCCATCTCTGCGACAGAGACGCCCGCGGCACCATTATCACTGACCACACCGACCGCACCCGCCGGGTCTGGGCCAGCCGGGGCTGGGGCTCCAGGGGACCAACGCTCCGCCCCTGCCGCCTGCAGACCCGCAGGTGACGGCCGGCAGGTGACCTTCCCTCCCGGGCCCGGGCAGCGGCGGCCACGGCGCAGGCTGTGTGCGGGGTGTCCTTCCCGGGGCTGGGGGGGCACAGGCTGCACACACCACACGGCATTCCGCTCTCCCCTCTCCCTTCTCCCCGTCTGAGCTCACAGACTCCCGGTGATGTACCAACACCCGTCTCCCCGGTGATATACCAGCACCCAGCTCCCCGGTGAGGCGCCGGCACCCAGCTCCCCGACCACAGCCGTGCCGGTGGCGGCGGCGGCTGCTGCTTCCCAGACGTTAGGAAAACGCTTCGCAGAAACTCATGCAAGTCCCACCGGGGGGAGGAGGACGGAAGCAGCTCGCACCCCGGGCCGCGGGGGGACGCTCGCCGTTCAGACAAGGGCTTCCTGTGTTCCGCTCCCCAGACGTGCACCCCAAACCAGCCCGCATTTTCACCCTCCCTCCCTCCTTTTCTCCCCCCTTCCTCCCCCTCTCCCCTTAACGAGACCCGGGCCTTCCCACACCCGGAGACACGGCCTGGGGTGTAACCGCATGGAGTGGCTGGACCCCCCTCTCCCCCGCACCCCCACCTGCACCCTGAGCCCCAGGCCTGGCCCCCCTGCCTCCCCTGCCTGGCGCCAGGCCTGTCTGGGTGGCGGGGACAACGGCCACTTGTGGGTCCGGGCCGGGGCCTGCGTGCTCCGACAGGACGGCGCACACGCAGCGCCACGCGTGCAGCGGGCGGTTCTGTGAAAACACGCCGAGCGCCTTTCGCCCCAAACGCCTTCGCTTTCTTAAAGCGACGTGTGCCGGGAGGGGAGCTGGTGCGGGGTGCGGACACTCGGTGGGTGAGTGACAGGCACAGTCAGGAGGACGGGCCGCCCCTCGGGAGGTGCGAGGGGGCACAGATCGCAGGTTCCGGCCACAAACGGGGGGAGCAGCGTCCTGCCAGCGCCGCCGCTGCTGCTCGAGGAGACCGCTGCCGCTGCTGCTGCCCGAGGAGGCCGCTGCCGCTGCTGCTGCCCGAGGAGGCCGCGGGGCTGGGATGCGATTTAAATGAAATCCGCCCCAAACGCCGCTCCGGGGCGCGCGGCCACCTCCCAACCGCTCAGGGGCCCCCTGGGGCCGGTGGACGCCTCCCGGGGCCTCGGCCAGCGCTGCCCGGGTGCGGGGAGGCCCCCAGGCCCCGGGGGTGGGGGTGGGGCTGAGGGATGGGGTGGGGGGCGGCCCCGCGGCCCGGGCAGGGGTCCCCCCTGCAAAGCGCTCCCCTCAGGGGCCTCGCCCCGTCTCTGGGGTCCCCCCCGGGGCTCTTCCCTCGCCCCCCGTTAACTCCCGGGGGCTCCCCGCGACCCTCCTCGGCCCCCCGCGCCCCGCCATGGCCGGCGCCCCCCGTTTCCAGCGCGGTGGCCGCTGCTCCTCGGGGCGAACCTGCCCCCGCCCCGCCCGCGGGCCGCACCTGAGCAGAGGCGCTGCACCTTGAGGCGCGCGTTGTAGACGCGGGCCACCCGCTCCGTGAGCTCGCCCAGCGCCGCGTCCCCCGGCGCCTGCAGCAGGAACTGGCTCTCGTCGCCGCGCTTCACGTGCAGCAGCACCATGGCCGCCCCGCCGCCGCCGCCGCCGCCGCCCGGCCAACCGCCGCCCCGGCCGGAACCGGGCTCCCGCGCCCGCGGCGTCCGGGGGAACGGCACTCGCTCCCGGAAGTGGCTGTTGCCAGGGGCAACGGAGAAACACAGCGTCTGAGGGGACTTCCGGGGGCCGGGGGATTGGGGGGGGGCGGCTGCTCAAGTCCCAAGCCGGGTCGGGAGGCTGGGTGCGCGGAGAGCCGCCGGCCCAGACCCGTGGGCTGCGGTTTTACCAGGAATTCCGACCCAGACCCCCCCGAACTCCGGGCCAGACCCAGAGGAGGACTCGCCCCGCCTCCGGAAGTGACTGCTGTCCGGGCAACGCTCCCAACACAGAGCCGCGGCGGCAGCGGTTCGCCCGGTCCACTCGCTCCGGCCGAGTCCACCCGGGAGGACTGACGGGAGGTCGGGCGGAGGCTGTGGGGTCGGAGCGGGCGGGTGGGGAGCGCGCGCGGGGAGGTGAACGCACGCGGGCGTCGGCTTCGCCACAGAGTCCTCGGGCCCGATGTCAGCGGCACTTCCGCCTCCTGCAGCGCGCACTTCCGGGAACGCCCCGCGGCTTCCGGTCCCGACGCTCGGGTCGCGAACTCGGGTCGCACCCGCTGTGGCTGCCGCTCGGCGGGTCCCGGGCCCCCAGCGGGCGTGTCCGCAGCTCCAGGGCCGCCGCCGGGTCCCGCCGCGCTGCGGGGGCTGGGGCTGTGCAGGGCGCACGCCATAGAGACGGAGAGAAACGGCCAACCCCGGGGCTGCAAGGACCCCACACGGGGGCGCTGGCGGCTTCTGCGGACGGACGGGGAGGGACGCCTGAAAGGGGGGAGACGCTCGCTGGGCCCCGGGTTCCTCCTGGGAGCGGCCACGCCACACCCGCTCCCTCCCACCCCCAACCCCATCAGCATCCCTGAGCCGGCGGCCGGGCAGAGGCGGGGGCCAGCCAGCCGGGGCGCCCAGCCCCCGGGAAGGCTGCAGCCAGCCCGGCCGCCCAGCGGTGGAGCCGGGGGAGCGCTCACCGCCCGGCGCGGGCCCCGCGGGCAGCACCGCCGGACCCTGGGGCAGCGGGGCCGCTCGCCGGGGCAGGGGCCTCTGTCCTCCTGGGAAGGACCGTTCTCGGGGGACACTCCCAGCAGTAAAAGCAAGTGACTATCGATGCACCCGCTCCGGAGCATCTCCAGAGAACTGTGCGCAAAGGCATCTCCCAAAGGTTACACACCACGTGGATCCATGTCTTTTTTTTAAGTATATTTTTACTTCAGAGAAGGAGAGAGAGATAGAAGCATCAATGATGGGAGAGAATCGTTGATGGGCTGCCTCCTGCTCGCCCCACACCGGGGATCAAACCCTCAAGCCCTGTGTCCTGACCAGGAATCTGTGACCTCCTGGTTCATATAAAATCCCTGAAGTGGCAAAACCACAGACATGGAGAACAGACCAGTGGTCGCCAGACGTTCCGGACAAGGGGAAGGGCGGTGGGACGGGAGCAGTGGGGAAGGGCAGCGCGAGGGCGGGCTTTGCGGGTGAGTGTTCTGTCTCCACGTCCTGCCCTGCCTGCGGTACTTCCTAGGCTTGGGACACGCATCCACTAGGGACAGGGACAGCTGGGTAAAGGTAGCGGGGATCTCTTTCCTTACAACTGCATCTGCATCCAAAATTACCACAAAATCACAGTGAGTGCACGGGCTTCTGGATGAGGACTACTGATCTCAGCATCTTTCTTCTCGGAGCATTGAGAAGAAAAATGGATGAAAAGATGATCTTGAGTTAAAATACCTGATTTGACAACAAGAGTTGAGCCCCAAATGCTTCTAACTTGTACAGGTCAAGTGAAGGTCAAGGAAGACAGCTGAGAAAAACTCTTCCCTTCCATTTATTTCACAGGACAGCACATTTCACAGGATCTGTACAGGATGTACACCACTTACTGGAATATAGGCTTCTGGAAAGTACAGTTATAAATATCGTGTGCCACATAAGCAATAAAGTGCTTACATATAAACAGTAATCTACCACTGAGAACCAAGAATTCACAGAGCTCCCCGGTGTCTAAATTCTGCTCTGCTTTTAATAGAACGGGTACATATTTCAGTGAGACACAGAGGAACGGCCAGTTACGGGCGGGGTACCTTTAACCTCCAGAGCTTTGTGCACGTCCGGCGACTTGCCGGATACAGCTTCCGGGACAAGGCCGCCTGCTGCACGCCGCACGGGGGGTGTTTCAGGCAGTAGTGCGGGTTCGCCGGGAACCTCCCCGAGCCGCTGTCGAAAAGGAATTGTTTGGCTAATGGAGAGCAAATGCCACACACTGGTCACGTAGAAGCTAAAGCCACAGTTTGGACAGGTTAGTTCACATTTGAAGCATCCTGCTTAGAGTAATACTGCCGTTTAAGATATACTGATGCTGAAATGCTTAGAACCTCAAAAAGCACAACAGAAAACTCACAGGAGTTACTGGCTGTTAAGAGAGAGGATCACGTCTATAAGTAGAGTATGCTGATAAGATTTAAGCATTTAGAAAAGCACTTCCCCGAGGGATTTGCTTTCTGTGGCTGAGTGCAATGCAGTTCTGTGCTTTTCCACGTTCTCACCACGGACCCTGCTTCCTGCCGGCCACCCCCGATGCACATCAGTCAGGGTTCAATGCGGACCCGGGGTTTAGGTGGACGGATACTATGTTTTATAGAAAAGGAGCGTTAATGTAAGTCTTACTGGGTACAGATGACTTCAGCCTAAATTTACAACAAAACTGCCCAAGGATTTTCTGGTTGGGATTGCTTAATGGTATCAAAATACTACGTTCTGTAAAAGTCCCGTGTACTTCACAAAAGCGGGGTCCGTGGGTGCAGCAGAGGGAACCCGCCACCTGGAGGGCGCCGAGAGCTTCCCGCAGCCTCTGCGGGGGGAACACACCTGCAGGGAAGACGCAGTGCAGAGCGCCCCCGCCGCCCCCCCCCCCCAGAGGCAGAGCCGCAGACGGGAGATCGAGGAGGGGGCGGCAGTGCACACCTCCGTGCACAGGGAGAGGACACTTGGCGCCGGATTTCTTACGGACCCACGGCGTGTGCCAGGAGAGGGACTGTGACCCGTGCTTCCCGCTGACTGGGGCCCGGATGGAGTGCCGAGGGGCACACACAGGAGAGAAGAGGCTGTTTCAGGAGTAAGGGTTATTCTAGTTTTGGAAAGAAAATTAAATGTCCAAATTTCACTGACAGCCGTCCTTCTGATAATGAAATACTGAAAAAACTCTCAGAACTTTTAGATGCAGATTTGGTCTGGTCATGCCCTCGAGTTTAGGTGACGAGGCTAGAATGTGTGAGTGCATACACCACACGTGTGCAATATGTGCACTTTCTTTAAAGCGATGCCTCTAGAACCCCGTCCCAGCGTCTCAGACAGCTCTGGGGGCTGCTCGTGAGCGCCAAGCGAGCCGGCGAAAGCTGGGGCTTCCTGAGACTTCGGGGCTCGCGGAGGGTCTGAGTGGGTCTGCTTCCCAGAGGAGTTGTAAGCACGTTTTGTGGCTACTGCTCGGTCACCCAAACAAACACACCGGACGCCAGTGAATGACGAGTTTCCCTATTTCCAATATACACATACTCCAGCCTGTACACAGGACACAGTGGTGCTGCGTGACATCAGTGCAGGAACAGGACTATTGCACGTCGTGAGGAGCAAGGCCGGCGCTCGCTCTGCCCAGCACGCGGGCACTGGCCTGCGGGCTATCTTTCTGTGAAGTCCGCAGAGGGGGCCGCCGGGGCCAGAGCGGAGAACGGGTCGGCTGGAGGGGCGGGGCCTGGGGGGAGCGCAGAACCGGGAGGCGGGGGTGGCCTCCGAGAGGGGGGCGCAGAGGGGGGAGCCCCTGTCCCTTTACCCCAGTCGTCGCCGAAGGTCACCCCGAGGCCGGAGGACGGGCCTGGCCGAGGGCCCAGGCGGTCCGGACAAGCTGCCTTGGACTTGGCTCTCGCCCCAAAGTCCTCTTCCTCGAAGGTCACCCACCCCCTCGGGGGGCTGGCGCTCACGGCGGCCTGGGCCTGCAGGGGAGGGCTGTCCTGAAAGCGGTCCGGCTGAGGCGGCGGCTGGTCGCTGCTCTGGCCCCACGGCCCGCGAGGAGGGAAGGGAGCGCGGGGGACAGGCTCCGAGGGCCGGGCGGCCTCCTCTGCGTCCCTGGACGGGCCTCGGAACGGGTTCGTCCTGCTGGCGAAGAGGTCCGCGCCGGGGAAGGCCGGGGCAAACGGGTTCGTGGAGCATCGCGCGCTCTCCTGGGACCTGCTCCGCGCGGGAAGCGGAGGCAGTGCCGGCATGCAGCTCACGGAACTCGGAACGCTGACGTTACTCTGGGTGGCGGGAGGCAGGGGGCCCACCCCCGGGGGCCCCGGGGCGAGGACGGGGGCGGGGTGCAGGGGCGGCTGGGCCTTCGGCAGGGCAAGCAGACTAAGGGACAGGTCTTCAAACGGGTCGCTCCTCGAGGGCGAGTCCAGCCGGACGGCGGGGAGGCCGTTGGGTCTCGCCTGGAAAGAAACAGCGCAGTCAGACACACCCCGGAAGGACCCGTTTCCGCCCACGCCCCCTGAGCTGGCACCTGTCCCCCCTGCTCCCGACCTGGGCAGGTTCAGGCTTAGAAACAAAAAGCGGCCTGGTCCTTTCTCTCTGGCGGTTAGGCCAGGAGGCTAACATCTGACTGGAAAACCCAGCTAAGTCAGTCCATCTATTATTAAACGGAGCCCGTTTCGTTCGTGCAGGTCTCGATGTGGCGCACGGAACCGCACGGAACTAGCGAGCGAGCTGTGCTCGTGCCGTTCTGCGCACACTGCAGACGCTGCTGATACGAAGCCCCGTACACTCCCAACCACCACCACTCCACTCCCCCCGGCTCCCTTAACGACCTGGTTTCATTCTTCTGACATACGTGTTCAGTTACGGCCCATGTACCCGGGCAACGCAAGGGCAGAGCTGAGCATGGATTCCCACTGCACTGGCATCCTGAGCGAGACCTCTCGCCTGTCCTTCCCCTGGGGAATGGGTGCCCGCCTCCTCTGCTTTTTGGTGTTCTAGGAGGTTCTCCTTTGTAGAAGCAGCTGTGAGTGACGGGACGGCTCCTTAACTGCCCCTCATCTGGTAAAAATGCCCCAGCGCGCCAGGCGTGCGTGGCAATCATCACGCCGTGATGACGTGACACCCATTATTTAAGCCCACTGTCTACTTGGTACATTAGCTCCATGACCACAGCACAGCTGTGCCCGGCGTGTGCCGGGTCCTGGCACGTGCAGCCGGACTGAGCGCGGCACCGTCTCCCTGGGCACGAAGCTGGGGTGCCCCACGGGGCAGAGCACTCGCCGGGCACTCTGTGGGCGGCTGGGACGTCAAGGCTGAACTTGAAAACAAGACAAGCCCCTGGGGGAAAGGAGGGGGGAGAACTCTGGCTCAGGATGCGAGGCAACACGATGGAGCGCTGCCAGCGTGGACTTGGCTGTTAAGCCAACTACTGAAGGTCCACGGGCCGCTGCCCATGAGGGCAGCGGTTCCCTCCCCGTCCACGGCCTCGCGAGCAGGGCCTCGGGCCGAGGACAGGGCCGGCCGCGCCTCCGGAGGGCCGGGGCTAAGTGGACAACTTCAGGTGTATGAGTGTCTTGTCCAGTTGGCTGGCCTACCGCGTACTTTTCACTTGAATAAGTGTTTTTCCTTGAACAACGACAAGACATTTGTAGAAAATGGGAGCGTGAACATGTCTCAGACTGGAAACTGCAGTCTGGGTATTCTGGAGGTAAGCGGGCTCAGACGTGGACATTACTTCAGAGACATCATGAAGTTAGCCAACTCCATATGCCAACGACGTCTGGGTGGTTTAGGGTTAACACAACAGACGGAATAGGGCACGGGACCCGGTCTCCATGGCAGACACAACAGTCCACACGCAGACGCCACAGGGAGAACTGAAAGGTGCTGGAGGGACTTTTAAACAGCCCGTTATGAAATTAACTTTCCATCTTTCTAAGCCATTGCTTCTTCCTTAGTAAAAACAATCTTGCAACTAAAATTATTTAAAAAACATTTTCCAAAAGAAACCCAAGAGAAGAATTATGCCAAGAATCAATTTAGTTTTGCCAAATAGACTTTCCTATACATAAAGCTTACCTTACTGAAGTTATTAGTTTTAGTTTTGTTAATTTTCATTTAAAAAACAAAAAAACAAAATATAAAGCACAAACAATTAAAATGGTTTCTAAAAATTCAAAGTACTAAGGAAAAAAAGCAGGTTTGATGACATGAGACCAGAGTTTATTAAGGTGACAGGTGGCTTAAGGATGGGTGAAAGATGTATGAAGCAGAGGATCCATACATCTATGCGCTGCGACAGATGAGAAGCGGGCGGGAATTGAGAAAGAGTCCGATACCTGTTACCCTGACGGCCGCTCCTGCTTGGAGAGAAGGGACAGACAGCAAAGGAGAGTTAGAGGCGCCCGAGCCCGCGCAGCCCTCGCTCACCCGGAGCAGGGGCCCTGGCAGGTCACGGCGTGAGTTCAAGCAACAGGTCCCACTTACTTTGTCATTTTGAACAAAAATGTGTTGCTGAATTAGGGCTCAAAGTTCAGTTTTATCTGAGGTTGGTTACTAACCAACGTATTTCAAGTTTATTCCAAAAATAATAATCCAAATAGGTTTTCAAAGCTCTAAAATATTCTAAGCAGCCCATCACAGAAGAAATGTTTGCATCCCACCTCCCCTTGCCCCCCGCCCTCCGATTCAATGATGAGAGAGAATCATTGACCAGCTGCCTCCTGCAAGCCCCCCACTGGGGATCGAGCCCACAACCCGGGCCTGTGCCAGACAGGGAATGGACTGTGATCTCCTGGTTCGTAAGTCGACACTGAGCCACACCGTCCGGGCTCACGTGTGCTTTTATGTTTCAAATACTTGGCAGACTTGGGGCAGAATTAATAAAGACATAAAAGTCACTAAATGTTCAATGCTAAGGCTATTTCATATTATCAAAATACCAAATATGTTGTATTTTAAAATCTCATCCCTTTAAACTGATAGCCGCTGCAGAAGGTTTTGAGGGTAGAGATAATAATGTCTTGAACAGGCATTATTCTTACGGTTCGAAATTCTAAAGGATCACGAGGTAAAGCACTTGCTCTCCCTCCCGCCTCCAGCATGCTCCTCCCGGAGAGGGGGACCCGGGACTCTGTGAGCTCCACCAGGACAGTCCACAAAGAGCAGCACCTCGCCCCACGGGGGGTGGGGGTGGGTCGGCGGGTGGCATGTCCCACGCACTGAAATGACGCTGGCTCGATTCCCAGTCGGGGCGCATGCCCAGGACGGTAGGCATCCCTCCCTGATATCAATGTTTCTCTCTCCCTCTCCCTGCCTCTCTCTAAAAATCCATCCAGACATTTAAAAACGCATATACATAGATATCGTTCATTGGTAACAAAATATATTTTCATTATCACAAACTTAAAAAAGGTGTGTCTGTGTATAAAATGTCCACAGGAGTCAGACATCAAAGACTGGGGCAGAAAGAGCAGCTAGAACTAAAACCTGCGCCGTGTGCAGCTTCTGAGGAACCGAACACCGGATTCCAGCACAGCACCTCCCAGGCCCCGCAGAGCACGCGCCGCCTGCCACGGACCACGGCCACTCCCTGCATCCGGGCTCAGAGCAAGAGGACCCGAAAGTGACCTCAACCTCCCGTCCTGTCACAGACGACCTCTGCGGAGGCCGACTTCCCTGACAGTGGCTCCTGGCGCTTTCCGGGGCAGTGAGTCCTCACCGACGTGCGGCCAGGCTCTGCGACCGGAAGCGAAGCCGGGTCAGAGCGTGAGACCAGTTCTACCCGCCACAGGCCACTGGCACGCACAGGCCGGGCCCGGGCACCCCGTGGCGTGAACACGGAACCCAGCACCTGCTGCCGTGGACCTACTGTCACGCCGTCCGAGAGCCTCCGCCACCACAGAGCTTCAGGAAGGAATCGTTCGCTCTGGGTGGCCGTGCGCTGTGCTGAAACAACGCCAGCGGCTCCGAGGACGAGCCGGGAGACGCACCAAGGCAACAGTGCACCTCCCCCCGGAAGATGGAGAGACTCGTGGCCACCAAAGTCTCAGAGAGACCACAGCGCTCATGGTCCTCGGGACCCTGCGCTTTCTGAACAAAAGCACAGCCCACTGGAGGCACTAACTGGCGTAAGAGCACGTGTTCTCCTGATTTCACGTCCTGCTTCAGCTTTGACAAACGGGACCCGGGGTCTGAGGAGGCTAACTGCCGACGGCATTGGCAATCTTAAGAGTCACATGCTCGCCCGTGTTTTTTTCACTACGTAGAAGCATAAGCTTAACTTCTGCCAACTAGTGGGCACGCTCAGACATCTGTAAGCGTAAGTGCAAACCCAACTCAGAAATGTGCTGG
This sequence comes from Lasiurus borealis, assembly GCA_004026805.1. Lineage (NCBI taxonomy): Eukaryota > Metazoa > Chordata > Mammalia > Chiroptera > Vespertilionidae > Lasiurus > Lasiurus borealis. The sequence goes on along the minus strand of PVJN01044650.1, from coordinate 6,899 downwards.
CGGGACCCGGCCGGGACGAAACAGTTCTGTACTTCAGACCTGCCCAAGGCTTAAAGCAGGCTTAAAACCTGACCCCTTTCTGTGGCCCTGACGGTATTTTCCAGTTAAAGCTTTAGGACAAAATGAAACTTAAGGCCACGTAACAAAAACGTACTGACTACATGTAAAGTTTACTTTAGTAGTTTTCCTGAAAAGGTCTAAAAAACCAAGTAAGACAGCACCCACAGGAAGATACAACAACTCAGCTCGCGTGCCTGCTCCACGTGAAGTAAGGACAGGACAGCTTGGCCGCAGGGGCCACTCGGAGGGCACAGCGGGTCCCTGCGCTGCCACCAGGTGAGGGCGCTCCTCCCGGCGCTCTACGCGGGGCAGAATCAGATGGGGTTGCCTTGGTGATGAGGCCTGCTGCCACCCTCGCCACCTAAACCCCCACAGGACAACTGTCTCAGCTCCCTAGGCCCCAGGCCCCCACAGCGAACCGGGCAGCCGCAGCAGGCGGGTGCTTACGAGACATGAACCCACGCCACGGTCAGGGGCTGCTCTGACGGTCTCTCTCAAACGAATGCACTGGCCGGAAAAGCGATACGGAAAGCCCACTACGGCCATCCCTCCTCATTTATTTACCACCCACAGTAAATTATGCATCGGAACGTCACAGATACTCCAAAAGCCGACCAGCCACCGGCAAGTCCCTGAAGTGCCACCGGAGGCTCGCTCTGAGGAACTGACCCAAGGACAGGTTAAACACAAGGCAAACCTGACACCGCTGGTCCTGTGACTGGTCCAGACGCCAGCAACACTCCCTGGCTGAGGTCGTGTCTAAGGCGCTTTCCCACCAGAGAGCGGCCGGGCGGCTGTGAGCGTGGCTGCGAGAGGCGTGCTCAGAGCCGCCGGGACTCACCTGCGGCTGCGCCGAGGGCTCGGAGGGCAGGCTGTGGGAGGACCTGCTCCGCGGCGGGGCCTGGGGTGGCGTCTCCAAGCCGGGCTGGGGGGCGGCCTGCGGCAGCGGGGCTGCTGTCGGGATGAGGGGCTCCTGCATCCTGGGAGCAGGCGGGGCGGCCTGAGGCTTCAGGGGCTCCGGAAGAAGAGGTGACCCTAGAAAGTCATGTGCCGAGTCAGGCGTTTCCTGGGGAGCCGTGTGGAACCCTCTGGACACAGAGGCGCGGGGCCGTGCCTACCTCTGGGGGCTTCGGAGGCTCTGCCCTGGCTCTCGGAGGCCGGCCTCCCCGCAGACGCCGCCGACACGCGGGCCTGGCTCTGCGGGGCGCTGATCACTCCGGCGCGGGGCGGGATCGTCTGCACGGGAAGGAAGCACATGCCATCCGCTCCGACACCGCTGCTCTCCGCGGGTGCGACTGCAACACCCGCCCCTCCCTCTCCGCCCCTCCTTCCTGGCACCCAGCTGGGCGGGCTGGCTCTGAGGCCCAGCCACCCCCGTTTAGAGTCTGCATTCGTGTTTCTCAGTAGACAGTGGGCCCGGCGCGGTGTGGACGGAGCTCACAGAGGCATTTCGTCTTCAGAGTGCCCCTCGGCGGTAGCCAGGGAACAAAGCCAGGCTCACCGCAGGCCACAGCTGCAGGGCGCCCCTCCCCCAGGCCACCCAGGACAGAGCAGGCAGGGACTGCTGCTGGGGAAGGGGTTTCTGCAAACCCCGCCCAAGTGAGACCTCGTTCTAGCACAGGAAGAGCTCTGCCGTGACTATGCGAGCTGTTCATTAATCTACGGAAGACACACTGGTGAGAAAGCGCTTTTTAAATCCCACCGAGACCATGTCACACTGTGAGAGGGGAGTGTGGGAGTCAGGGAGGAGCCACTTGCCACCTCTCTGAGTCTGTGCGAGCTCCCGGACATGAGACGGGAGGCTGCTGGGAAACAGCCACCGAGAAAAGACGGGAACCCCTAGCTCAGGAGTTTTACGAGAAGCCTGGTGAGAAATCAGACGTGGCTTGTTAATGTCCAGTGACTGTAGAAATGAACGGGTCCCGGGTCCCGCTCTCCGCTGAGGGCTCCCGTGGGCCAGGCCACTGACCACTGTCCACTCCCTCCCTCCTCCTTTACGTGACTCCCACCCGAGAGTGTTTTCTTCGGGTGAACGAGGAACAACTGCGTGAGTAAGGCAGGCTGTGAGGGCCCGGGACAGCCCTGCCCGGTCTGACTCGGTGAGAACCGGCGCTAACAGGACGCCTTTCCCGCATCTCACCACGTGAGGACTGGAGAGTCCTTGTCACTGAGGTGGCTGGATCCTCCTCAGCCCCGCAGGAAGGAGGCTAAGAGCCGCCCGGACACTCCCTCACAGAGCAGAGGCCCTGATGCTAACCCTGTGGCTGGAAGCCAACGGAACCTCGAACCCAGACCTCCGCCCTGGCAGGGCTGCCTACCGGTCTGGCGGCGCCGTTTCCGGTGGGTCCTGGGCCCGCGAGTCCGGCTGGAGGGGAAGGCTGGCTGCGGCTGGGAACAGACGTCACACGGGCATCTGCGATGTAAGACAGACAAGAAACACGCACTGACGTCTGTCTAGTCACGCTTTGGTTCTAGAGAGAGCGGCTCAAGCCGGCGCCTTTACCTAGACTTTCTCTGCGCGCTGTGCCAGGGCTTTGGGGTGCTCGGAAGCGGGGAAAAAAAAACCGTCGTAAGTGAACGCGCAGCACGTGGCCTGGGCCGGGGCTGCTGCGGGCACGGAGCTCAGGATGGTGACAAGGACGTGGCTTTGGGAAACGGTAAAGGTCATCAGTCCTGAATGCCCCAAGAGGGCTCCTGAGCACACAGATGTGCTAACAGGGGCTCCGACCACCTGCTTGGGGCGTCCTGATGGGTAAAGGGCCCGGGAGGCGCCTGTGTGTTTCTGTAACAATCCCCCGGCCAAGGCTGAAGGCAGGTGCCTCCTCGCTAAGTATGTGCCTCAGGGAAGAAGTGGCCACGTGAGAGGCAGACCGCAGGGGGACTCTTTAGAAAGGAAATTGTTATGTGAGACACATCAGCGCCTTAGTGACTGTCATCAGAAAGAGCGGCTTCTACTCTTAATCGTCTTTTAAGCAAATTTAGTTCAGCATCATTACACATAAAACCATGTTAGTGGAATCATTCACAGATAATTCCTGGACCTGAATTAACAGGGCTTATCTATAATTATTAAAAGCTCAGGGGTAGAATAGTACATTTCTAAACATCTGACTTATTCTGACGAAGATTCTGAAAGTATTTTTCTTAAAAAACGTTGTACAGTAACTTCACACCCTGCGCGGATATGAAATAGATACGAACAGCACAGGAGCCGCAAGGAAAGGAGGCGACGAGGTGCAGAGAGGGGGCGCTCGGCTGCTGCAGAGGGGCTGGGAGGGGCCCCACACCTCCGTAGAGAACGGAAGCCGGAGCGGTGCGGCCACAGACACCGTCTGCATTCCACTTACTCCGGCAGAAAGGCTCCTCTGCACGTCAGGACAAACCGAGTGACGCCGACGCCGGCCCCGCCCGCCCCCCTCCCTGGCAGAGCGGAGGGAACGGGCCTGTCTACGGCCACGGCAGGGGACCGTGTGCGAGGAAGCCTCTGCCACCTGCTCGTCTCGCCCCCGAGGGTCAGCGCTGAGCCCCGGGAAGAGCTCCAGAACGGACGGCCCACACGGGAACAACGCAGTTAGAATTCTTTTAAATTTCTGAGACGGCATTAGTCTCTCAGAAGTTCATTTTGCTTATTTCTAAAAAACTCTGAGAGTCCTATAGTGACTTTCTCTAAGCTTACTGCCTTAGAAGAGTTAGTGGTTTACAGGATAAAATGCACAAAGACTGCCCACAAAACAATGATGGAGAGGCAATTTTAAAAAATAAATCGGATTTCTCAGTTGGTGACGTGATACATGTTTTCACAAATTCATTAAAAATTGACTTCCTACTGGTTGTTTTCCTTAGATTGAAGGGGAATCTAAGCAGAATTATCAAGGAACTAAAACTAAAAGCAGGAGTTTGAAACAGGAGAAACTGACAATTCTGAGTCCATGGAAAAATGACTACCTCGCAGTACTTCCAAGCCGTAATGCTGAAATAATTGAGCAATCAGATATGTACCTTCAACTGAGCTCTGGAGTTTTCACATAAACCAAATAAGCTCTATTTAAACCCAAAGTGATTCGTTTGCTAATAAAAATGGTCCTGATGTTTAGAAAACGGAGGCATGAGATCCACGACAAGACAAGGCCGCGCAGAAGGCAGGCTGTGTTGTGACGCCCTCCCGTCACAGCGCGAGGGGCGGCTGGACGAGGCTGCTCTGTGCCGACCCCCGAAGCCAGCACGGTTCGGGGAGGGAGCCTCCGCAGCCACAGACGCCACTTTCGCAGGGCAAGTGCCTGCGGCTGGTGAGGAGCCCCGCTCGTCGGGAACGGGCAGCCTGTGCAGGCTCCACTGCTCCTGACTCTGAGCGCGAGGCCTAACCGAGCAGGAGCAGCGGGGGAGCTGGGAGCCGTTAAAATAGAAATGCCATGCACTTGGACTTTTGTCAAACAAACCCAAAGCCTTCCAGTTACAGAGGTCAAACTCCAAACCCATGCCAAGTGCGCAGGCGATAACAAACGAGACGGTTACCTCCAAGCTCCTTCCTGGCAGGCGCAGGACTCCTGGCCCCTGGGCCACCAGGACACGCAGCAGAGAGGAAACGACAGAGTAAAGTGAGTCGCAGATCCGCTGGCCTGACCCCAAGCACCACGCAGGAGCCCTGGATTAGTCTCTCGATGTAACTCCCAACATCACATGCTTGCTTAAAACAACAGCTAGCCTCCCTGGTGTCTCAGTGGACATCGGCCTGCGGATTAAAGCAGCGGGTGCCGACTGGTGGTCCGTGAGGTCTGAAAGGTTGGCGACCACTGGACTAAAGGGTTCCAAATTCGATTCCGATCAAGGGCACATGCCCAGGTTATGGGCTCGATTCCCAGTGGGGGGCATGCAGGAAGCAGCCTATTCATGATTTTCTCTCATCATTGATGTTTCTTTCTCTCCCTTTCTCTCTGAATAAAAAAAATATTAAAAATAAAAATAAAAAGACGTTTACACAAACACGTAAAGCTTCAGAGTACATATGTACGTTCTCTGGGTCTGACTGTACGGAAGTTAGCACACTGCGTCAGTCAGCAGCAGCAACGCGGACTCTCACACACGTGGAGAGGCAGCTACGGAAGCCTAGTGGGCAGACTGCCCGTGGCCGCACCTGCCATGTTCTGCAGAAAACAGCGAGGAAGTAGCAACGACAGAAAGACAGTGACATCTAGAAGCTGAGCCTGATCCGTGCACAGCGTTTTGGTCGCGGGCAGGGCTTTCTGTCCAGCAGGGGGACACGGGGTCTGTTACCTGACGGCGGAGGTGGTCGCTGCGGGGGCGCTGGCCGTGAGGGAGGGGCCCCCGGGCGGGGAGGCGGCGGCCGCTTGGGCTCCAGGGCCTGTGGAGCATCCTTCTGGGGCTGCGCGGCGGGCGGGGTGTCCCCGGGAGATCCTGGAAGAGCACCTGGAGGAGAGCAGGGGGCAAGGAGGTGTGAGCAGAGGGATATGCTTCTCGCACACGCACTGTACACGCTCTGTTCTGTCATCTCCTCAGTCTGTGCTGGAGCAAGATGACATGCACGTTAGTGTCAGTAACATGTGCAGGTGTGCCTGTCACAAGGCTCTGGAGCCGCGGAGCAGTGATGCTCGCCCTGTGGACGCTCCCCAGGCGCCGGCCCTGTACCGAGCACCCAGCAGGACGCACAGCTGTGTAGCTACTGCAGCCGCTGACCAGCAGGGAGAAGAGGGAGGCTGGCTTTTCTCTGTGCCTTCACTTGAACTTACTTAGCGAGTGGAATGGGCAAACCAGAGACGCCAATGGCATGGAAGATGATGTCAGCGTGGACAGCCAGTATTATGAGACGGGCCTTCCAGCCAGAGAGGACTGACTACAGTTTCAACGCGAACGTTTGCTATGCCTCTTCCCGTTTCACGTGGTAACAGAGGCCACGGGTGGCTGTAGCGCTAAGCAGCCAGCAGGCTCCACACTGCCACAGGGCAGGCTCCACACTGCCACAGGGCAGGCTCCACACTGCCACAGGGCAGGTTCCTTACTGCCACAGGGCAGGCTCCACACTGCCACAGGGCAGGCGTCAGTTAAAGGTGGGACCAGCCAGGCCAGGACAGGATGACGATGAAGTCTGGTACTGTTCTCACATAGGGGCTCCTGCAAAGCTCCCCCTTACGTGCACGTGAGCCCCCGCCCGCCTGCACAGGAGCACAGCCCCGCGTGCCACCCGAACCCGCCCACGGCGCCAGGGACGGCCACCGGAACCAGACACAATACCCACCCTGGGAAGGCGGCGGCCCCGGGGCCCGGGACGCGGACCGGCTTGGCCTGGCGGGCAGGGCGGGCAGGGGGCTGTCGGATATTGTGGGCGACTGGCAGGGGCTGGTCCGCGGGGAGGTGCTGGGGGACGCGCCCAGGCCGGAGCCCGGGGACGGCTGCAGGTGCTGGGGAAGAGCCTCCTCCACCTCGGCGCTGTAGTCCTCCACGTCCCCTGGGGAGACAAGAGCAGGTCACGGCCGGCCGGACTCCCTCAGCCGTGTGCTCGCCAGCTTGGTTTAAGGGGTCAAGTGCACAAAAGAAACGCTGCTGTGACACGGAACCATGCACGGGTCACGCACGTAAAGCATGCATAGGAACCTGTGGGTACGGAACGAGAATCGGCACAAACACCGGGACAGGAAACGCATCTCAGAGCCACAGGCCGTGGGGACCAGACTTGGACTGGGCTGGCCTGGCTCCCACGTTCCCCCGGGCAGATGACCATCTACTGCTGTCCCTCCAGCTTCCCACTGTGTCCCCTCCGGCCCCGCCCAGGTCACCTCCCGCAGCCTCCTCACTGCTGGGCACTCCCAATGCCCCCCCCCCCCCCC
>PVJN01044649.1:0-17243 GCA_004026805.1 Lasiurus borealis | reverse complement strand
GTACCACTATAATTGCCTTCCTGATCTTTCCCTTCACGAGACGGTGACTCCTCCGTGGCAGGATTTTGCAGGCATCTGCCCCTCTCCTCGAATGTGCTCTGTGGATTCATCCTTTCTGTCTTCTGTGGCTGTTCTCCTCTCAGGCAGTGCGTGAGCGACAACGGGGCCAACCTAGCAAGCGGAAGGGGGCCTTTCTCTAGCTCTGCACAGAGATAAGCATCGCGAGCATTTTCCTTCTCCCAGCAGTGGCCTCAGAAGTTCCAGCTTTGAAGCAAAAGGTGCGAAGAACCAGAAAATTCTGCGTAAAGCCAGAGCGAACCTGGCCTTTTTCTCCTCTGGAAACCGATGCTTTCAGAATTGTAGACGATGATGACATGCGGATCGTCCCAGGACACACGGTGCCTGGCGCATCACAGCTTCTGGGGAAGCGACAGCTTCATTTCCCCTCTAACTCCAGCCTCTAAACTGGACAAGGCCCCCCGTGAATCTGAGCTTTGCTTTCTGAACAGTTTCTTTTCCACTGTAATCATGCTGTCTCCCGTACGCCAGTGTCCTGTTGTTTATGAAGCTTTTTTTTATTTTTTATTGATTTTTCACAGAGAGGAAGGGAAAGGGATAGAAAGCCAGAAACATCGATGAGAGAGAGACATCGATCAGCTGCCTCCTGCATGCCCCCCACTGGGGATGTGACCGCCACCAAGGTACATGCCCTTGACCAGAATCGAACCTGGGACCCTTCAGTCCCCACCCGACGCTCTATCCACTGAGCCACACCTGTTTTGGCTATGAAGCATTTTTGACCTGTTGTGGTTTTGTTTTTGTTTTTTTTTTCTGTTCTGTTCTTTATCTCGCAAGACTGAGGACCAACGATGAGAAAGGTTGTGATTTTTTTCCTCCACAAACATTCATTCATTCAACATTCCTCTCCAAGGATGAATGAAATGCCTGCTGGGTCCTGTTCAATAGGATGAATTGGACCCTGGGGTCAAAACCAGAGTTCTGGATCGACCTTGACCCCCTCTGCTTCCCACCCTTCCTTGTACCCGGAGCCCCGTCCCTTCTCACGGCCTCCACGCTCCCGGCCTGGCCCAGGCCTGCCTGCCTCTTGTCAACAGTGTCCCCACCGGCCGACCTGCTCCCACTCGTGCCCTGAAATGATCCAGTGAAAACCGGAGTGAGATTACATCATCCTCTGCTCAGCCTTCCAATGGCTTCCCTTCCCTCTCGGGGGGGTGGGGGGGGAAGCAAATCCCCAGAGACCTCAAAAGCCCTTTCCTCCTCGTGCGTCTTTACCTCATTCGCACCACGTTTCCCTGGGGGAGTCCGCTTTGTCCGTCTTGGCCTCCACCCTCTTCAGAGAGGCCAGCGATCTGGCTGGTCCCCCTCCTGCAAGGCTCCTCCCCTAGGTCAGCGTGGCCGACTCCCTCATTCCTTCAAGTGTCTGCTCACACGTGACATGCGCAGTCAGCTCTTTATGAACATTCTATTTATTGTAAAATCCCCCCCTTTTTTTGATAGAGAGAGAGAGAGAGAGAGAGAGAGAGAGAGAGAGAGAGAAGAAGAAGAAGAAGAAGAAGAAGAAGAAGAAGAAGAAGAAGAAGAAAGAGAGAAAGAGAGAGAGAGAAAAACATCCATATTAGATGCTTTCCACATGCACCCGATTAGGCTGGGGATTGGACCTGCAATCCAGACCTGTGCCCTTGACCAGCCAGGACTATGGTAATCTCTCTCTCTCTCTCTTTTTAAAATATATTTTATTGATTTTTTACAGAGAGGAAGGGAGAGGGATAGAAAGTTAGAAATATTGATGAGAGAGAGACATCAATCAGCCGCCTCCTGCACGCCCCGCATTGGAGATGTGCCCGCAAGCAAGATACATGCCCCTGACCGGAATCGAACCTGGGACCTTTCAGTCTGCAGGCCGACACTCTGTCCACTGAGCCAAACCGGTCTCGGCGGTAATCTCTTTTTAACAAGTCTTACTCTCTTCCCTGATGGAGCTTTCTGCATAATAAACACCTGTGATAATACATACTTCACTTATTCTCTTTATTGCCTGCTCTCATTAGAATGTAATTTCAAGGAGAGTAGTGTGTGCTTTTTTCCTTATCTTTTTTTAATGCTAAGACATTAGAGTGCCTGGCACCTAGTAGTTGCTCAATAAATACTCGGTGGATAAATGTGTCAATATGTGATGTGGGTACGTTTTTGGAATTCTGTCTCCAAAGACAGGAATGCTTCATGAAATATCTAGTGGAGTTCTTAAAGGGTTTTATAGGGTGTTAACGTAGTCCATGTAGGTTTTCTTATCGGTCTCTCTACGGCAGCACCTGGAATTGACCCTCGTCGGGACTCTTTGTAAGCTCACTGTTTATCTGTTCAGCTTTACTTATCTTCTCTTGAGCCCCCGCGCCATTCTTTAATGTTGCCGGTCTGCTTGTAATTTCCCCAGAGTCCACGCTGTCTCATGCCTCCTCGCCTTTGCTCCTGCTTTCCTCTCTCTCTCTCTGGAATTTCCTTCTCTCTCCTCTTTTTACGTCCACTTCTCTCAGGAGTTTCTCCTTGAGAAACTGCTGTGAGCCCCTATGTTGAGTTAGGTGTCCCCAACCCCCCACTCTTTAGAGTCGCCAGTGCATTTTTCTAGCTTTGCGCTTACCCTATTGCATTGAAATAATGTCCTCACGTGCCCATCTCTCTTCCTAGACTGCAGACTCCCAGAGAAGGGCCCAGTGGTAAGAACTGTGATCACGCAGAGGAAGAAGACGAGGGATGTTGGAAATCTCCCTCTAGAAATCTCCCGTTATGTGGGTGCCACGCCCTGAAACACGGACCATCAAGAGAAACATCTCATGTAACTGTAGAAAGAAGAGGGACTTGGGTACCAGGCTGGCATGACTTTGAATCCTAGTTCTCTGATAACCAGATGGGAGTCTTGAAAAGGTGCTGAGCCCGCGCATCCTTGTTTGTGTAGTGGTGCTATTTTTTTAAAAATATATATATTTTATTGACTTTTTACAGAGAGGAAAAGAGAGGGATAGAAAGTCAGAAACGTCGATGAGAGAGAGACATCGATCAGCCGCCTCCTGCACGCCCCCTACTGGGGATGTGCCCGTAACCAGGATACATGCCCTTGACCGGAATTGAACCTGGGACCCTTCGGTCCGCAGGCCGACGCTCTACCCACTGAGCCACACGGGTCTCGGCTGTGTAGTGGTGCTATTAATACCGCACAGCATCTCTGAGGCAGCCGGCGCAGAGTAGATGGTCCATGCGTGTCGAGTTCTTCACCCCCTTGGTGTCGTAGGAAGGAAGTGAACTAATTTCCTCTTGGGGCCCCTTCCCCCTCCCCCGTGTGGAGCGCAGAAGAGCTGGGTGTGGAGCTGCCTGAGCTGGGGGAAGGGGCAGCCAGCAGTGGCGGAGCGTGTTGACTTCCGCCTGGGGGCCCAGTTAACAACCGGCGTGTTCCTTGAGAGTCAAGTTCAACTCGCACGCCTTGGCTCCTGAGACAGTTGACTGAAAGCGAACCAAAGTCTCTTTGAGACAGAGCCACCTCTGCTGGCTCCCTGTCCTCAGCTTCACCCAGCTCTTCTCGGTGAGCATCCAAGGATCCTCAGGCTGCGCTGGCTCCTTCTCCCTCAATCCTGATGAGTCCAGACACCCGGCGCGGCCACACAGTGAGCCCTGTTGTCCGCCGGAAGCAATGCCCAGCCCTGAGTCCCATGGACCCTTCCCAGAAACCCTCTGGTTAGGAATGGATGCCGTGATCATTCCTATTTCACAGTCAGGTTCAGTGAGCTTAAGTCGCCTGCCTCTCCAGTCCCCAGCCACAAAGGTCAAAGAGCAGCACCTTTGGTGTTTCTATGCCTGGGCGTCACAATTCATAATCATGGGGCCCGACCCAAGTTCATTTCATAGTTTTCTGAGTGCCCATCCCAGCAACAAGGTGGGAAGTCAAAGAAGGCAAAAGTGAGGGGGAGCCGAGACCGGTTTGGCTCAGTGGATAGAGTGTCGGCCTGAGAACTGAAAGGTCCCGGGTTCGATTCTGGTGGGGGGCATGTACCTTGCTTGCGGGCACATCTCCACTGTGGTGCGTGCAGGAGGCGGCTGATTGATGTCTCTCTCTCATCGATGTTTCTGACTTTCTATTCCTCTCCCTTCCTCTCTGTGAAAAATCAATAAAATATATTTTTTCAAAAAAAGTGAGCGGGAAATACACATCTCCATGTATGTGCCTCGCTCTCCTAACCCTTTGCTTCCGTTCCCCTATTTAGCTATCAGGATGAAAACAGGCACCAGAGCACAGAATGGATCTGATGAATCTGACCCTGGTGGCAGCAGATGGACTTGTTACTTGTTGCTCCTAAGGACAGAGAGGCCTTAAAACACAGAGGATAATTCCTGGGCCCTAAAGTCAAATTTTCTGGGTTAATTCTTGTTGCCCTCACACGTATTGATTTCCCAGAATTATCTTCCGCTGAAACAGTCTCCGTGTGTAATTACACCACGCAACTTATACAAATTAGCTCCCTGCCTCTGCTTTCTTCCTTTCGATTCCTCTACCAACTGCGATCATGTCCAACCCATCTTTTTTTAAAAATATATTTTATCGATTTTTTACATGGAGGAAGAGAGAGAGATAGAGAGTCAGAAACATCGATGAGAGAGAGACATCAATCAGCCGCCTCCTGCACGCCTCCCACTGGAGGTATGCCTGCAACCAAGGTACATGCCCCTGACCGGAATCAAACCTGGGACCTTTCAGTCTGCAGGCCGACGCTCTATCCACTGAGCCGAACCGGTTTCAGCCAAACCATCTTTAATAAGGAGTCCAGGGCCTCCCTGCCACACTAATGCTGAACTTTCAGTTTCGCCTTCTTGGTTTCCTCGCTGCATTTCATGTGGTTGACTACCCACTCCTGAAAGCTCACTGTTCCTCTGGCTGCCATGAGATCACACACGTAGCTCCTCCCGTCGTCTGAGGCCTGCACTAGCTTCTGTGCCTTCTACGCCCCTTGAAACATTCATGTTTCCAAGGGATATTTTCGCAGCTCACTTTTCTCCTGTTTCTACATACTTTCCCTCATCCAGCTCTTCGACTGTCACCCATGTGATGATCCCAGAATTTGCATTTTCTGCCTTGATCTGTTCTCTATGCCTCCAGGATCCAATCCCCTCCTTGGAATGGCCTTTGCATGGGAGCAGACAATAAAAAAGTGAATTCTGTATTGTCATGGAAGATGCTGCCTGCTGTGCAGAAAAACACATGAGGGAAGGAAATCAGAAGTGCTAAATATACAAGTGCTTGATGGATAGTGCTCTCCAGCTTCCTCCCGCTCCCCAAAAAGCAACATGTTCTAAGGGAACCCACCTTTGCCCTAACTCTACAGATGCTTCCCCCTGGTGCTCAAGCTAGAAAGAGAAGATTTATGCTCAATTCCTTCTACTTCCTCATGTCTACATATCCCATTTTTTAAAATATATATATATATCTTATTGATTTTTTTACAGAGAGGAAGGGAGAGAGATAGAAAGTCAGAAACATTGATGAGAGAGAGACATCAATCAGCCGCCTCCTGCACGCCCCACAGTGGAGATGTGCCCGCAAGCAAGGTACTTGCCCCCGACTGGAATCGAACCTGGGACCTTTCAGTCCGCAGGCTGACGTTCTATCCACTGAGCCAAACCGGTCTCGGCTACATAGCCCATTTTTAAGCCCTATGAGTGTTGTTACTAGATAGGGTACTGGCTGTCCTCCCCTACTTTGTCTCTAGTATGTCTGTGTATCTCGGACCCTCAGCATCTCTCACCTTGACTTTAGCAACCATCTTCTTCGTCGACCTGACCCGTAGGTATCTGTGCTCCATGCAAATGTGAAACTGAAGAATGAAGGAAAACAGGAACTCCTACCAAAAGGTCCTTTTACTGGTTGAACTTGACTCTCAAGGAACACCTAGGACCTTTCTGTTTTCTGTGTCTGGGAGTCTGTTTCAATTTTGCTTGTTTATTCTGTTCTTGAGATTCCACTTGTAAGTGGAATTATCCATCTTAAAAATGGTAGATAGAGAAATTGAATGCTGGTCTTCTAACAATACCTTCTTTCCTGTATTCCTTTTTTTCCTGTTTAGATCAAGTATTCTTTGTGGCATGTCCATGAAAGGGATGCATTATACATATGTAATGATGAGATTATTTATATGCACTCATGAATTCTATCTATAAAAAATGCAGGGCCCCGGGACTGCCATAGTCTGGCTGGCTTAGACAACAGACATTCATTCTCTCCCAGTCCTGGAAGCGGGGAGTCTATGATGGAGGTGCCAGCACTGCCTGGGGCCCACAAGGGCATTTTTCCCACCTCGCAGGGGCCCCCTTTGATGCTCACAGAGCCTTCCCTGGGCACCTGCCTGGGTAGAGACTTTTCTCTCTTCCCCTTCTTCTAAGGCCACCAGTCCTATAGGATTAGGACTCATCCTTCTGACTCATTTAACCTTACATACCTCCTATCAGCCCTGTCTCCAATTTAATCACATTGGGGTTGGGGATTCAATATATAAATCTGGGGGGAGAGGTACCATTTAGTCCACAGTAAGGACCTAGCATTCTAGAAGGATCTTTTAGAAACAAATCCGTAGAGATGCTCCCCAAATCTCATTCTCAACCCTGCAACCTAGGATCAGCTGGTTGCCTACAAATACACAAATTCTCAGACTTCACCCAAGACTTCCTGAGTCGGAATTTCTGGAGCGGAGCCAAGGAGCTTTTGTTTTATTGCTTTTTCCTAGTGACTTGTATGTATTCTCATGTTCGAGTTCTTTCTAGGACACTCGTTCCTCCTCAGCAAGACTTTGTAAGGAAACGGGTCTCTCATGATGAAATGCTTAAAAGATGCTGACTCCATAAAGCAAAGCAGGTTTTCATCTTTTGTGGAACTTTCTGGCACACTTTGATGGGCTAGTGCGCAGTGTGAATCTCTAAGAAAGGATGCTTGTGTTTCTATAAGATATCTTCCCCTACATGAAACACTCCCCTTCCTCCAAGATTTTAAAGGCAGGACAATGACTAACACCTTGAATAACCAGAAAGACAACTTTCCATTTAGGAAAAGCTGGTCTAGAGTAATGACCAATCTCCATTTTATGTCATTTGCTCCCCAGTTTACATTTCTCTCCCTGTGAGCAGCCACTGGGCCTTGGAGTTCATGTGTACCCCTGACATCATGTGTGCTTCCAGTGTGCTCAATAGATATTGTTAAACTAGAAGCCGATGCATGAAGATTCATGGAAGAATGGGCCTTCCTTCCCCTGACTGCTGGCACCACCTTCACTCTTGCTGGACCGCCTTTCCACCTTCCCACGCTGCCCAGAGGCCTGGAGGTCAGGAGCAGTGTGGAACATCTGCATCATTGCCATGGTGATGACGCAAGCATCCCACCCCACCCCCAGACGCTTGGTGCCTGTGAATGCAAATTAACCCGCTATTTTTGTTGGGTTAATTTGCATACTCACTCCTGATTGGCTGGTGGGCATCATGAAGGTACAGTCAATTTGCATCTTACCCTTTTATTAGTGTAGATGATTGGCATTTAATTTGTAGATAGCTGTCCCTACCTTTTAAACCTCAGATTTCATACGAGGCATTCCATTTATTCTTACCGAGCTGTTTATGTCAATTATTCCTGAGATACTAACAACTGTGTGAAGAACAGATTGGGAGAAGGAAGACAGTGTCATTCCTGGCTCTCAGTGTCACTGAGTAAATGGCATCTCTGTGGCTCGGTTCCCTCTCCCGTGAAACAGGAACACAATATGGTTCACTTTGCAGGATTAAGCGGGGCTGGCTGAGGTAATGCTGATGGAAAATGTGTTTTGAAGGTGATATAGAAAGGCTAATTGTAACCTGGAGACAAATCTCCTATTGTTAGAGACAGGTGAACCCTGTCGCTGCACTATGAAGTGCGGAAATTGTCAAGGGAAAGTGATCGTTCTTTCTAAAGAGCTTTTCATTTTGTTTTGTTTGTTGAGAGCGGCTGGAGTGGATACATCTCGTGGTTCTCCACCCACCCACTCACTCACTCACTCACTCACCCTACTTTCTCCTTAGTATCTTCATTTATTGAGATACAACGGTGCAAAGCTGTACGGTGCTTAGTATTGTGGGAGAGACGAAGCCGGATAAAGAATCACAGTTGAATCATTGCTAACTTGGATGAACTGGCACCCGGGAGCTCTTCAAGATGTTATTTTTAAAGCTTTCTGTGAATGATTAGTTTTCAACGGTTTCTCGCAGAGAATTTTAACTGGGAGAGCTGCATAGACAAGTGCGCGCACACGCATCATTCAGTGTCCACCTCCACGAGAGTGAAGAAAAGTGCTTATGAAGGAAAACGGCACCTTTCTATTCACCGCTTTCCTGCTAGGGCAGGGTTTTTCTTTGTTCTGAGTCCAACATTGACAAATGTCTTCCAAGTAGTAGGTGGTTTTAAGAGTGGGGAGTGTACACTTTAAATGATAAAACTCAGTTGATGAATTATTCACCGTGTTCGCCCAGAAATGTATGAAGGCAAATCAAGTCCGCCCATAATTTTTTACTGAAGATACTTTATCCGCAAATATTTTACTGAGGGTAATAGCAAACATGTATCACACACCTGCTATGCACCACGAATTGTGCTGAACGCTTTACATATATTATCTAATTAAATGCTCCAACAAACCCATTAGGTAGAAACTTACTATTCCCATTTTATAGATTATGAATTTTGTTTAAAGAGGTTTAGAAGGTGAAGCAATTCACTCAATCACAGGCTGTTAAGTGGTGAAGCTGGCACGATAAATAGGAGGTTCCTAGTTCTAACACTCACTCGCTGGGTGATATTGGTCAAGATTCTTAACCTCAGATGGTCTTAGATTCTCCAGCTACGAAATGGGAATGAATAGGATCCATTTCGGAATATGAGCAATCCATATGGGAAAAAAAAAACATAAAAAACTAACAACAACATTGTCTACTGTAAAGAGTAGGTATTTAAGGTGTTTTTATTTATTTTAGTAAGTCATTATTATGGGTACCCTTTGGGATAAGGCTGGCCCTCGAATCAGCCTACAGTTCCCATCTATTTGCTGTGTAACCTTGGTTACTCATTTCCCTGTGCCTCAGTATCCTTATGTGTGTTACAGAGATTTATTTATCACTGACATAATATATTTTCCCTATCCTCACTACCTCTGTGCGGCTTTCCAGTAGAAGCAGACTTCTGACGTAAACTTGGTGAAGATACTGGCAAAGAAATCAAAGAACCGGCAAACACTCCTGCTTCCTGGCTGGCCCTAAAGGTACCGCCTTTCCCGTCCGTCTCCACCCCCTCCCCCCAAGAATCTTCCTTCCGAAAAGAGATCACCCCCTCTTTTCTATGTTTCATTTTCCTCACTTGTCTCCTCCCTGGTCAAGACTCTTAAACGTGAAGGGTCTTCCATTCTGTGTTACGGGAGTCTGTGTTATGAGGATAAGTATGAACTTGCTGAGTCCTTACAACACTCATCGTTTAGAGTTCAAGGACAGATCATTATAAAGGTCTCGGAGCATCGAGTCTCCCGCAAATGTAAAAGCCTGGCCCACAGAAACCCGGGCCGCACGTGAATTCCTGAATGGCTGCGAAGCAGAACCCATTTCCCCCCCCCCCCCACACACACACACAAGCACTTTAATTGCCACCTCACTGAACCGTTATATAATGAATGACACAGGAACATTTTGTTGAGCGCTGAGCCATGACAAATCCGGGTCTATTTGTTACCGCAGTCTGGCTTAAACTGACGAATACATATCTGCTCCAGAGAATGCTGGGATTGTGGAGCCTGTTGCCCAGAGGTATTTAAAGCTTTCCTGTGAACTATTTCTTTTTTTTTTTAATATATTTTATTGATTTTTTACAGAGAGGAAGGGAAAGAGATAGAAAGTCAGAAACATCGATGAGAGAGAGACATCCATTAGCTGCCTCCTGCACACCCCACAGTGGAGATGTGCCTGTAAGCAAGGTACATGCCCCCGACCAGAATTGAACCTGGGACCTTTCAGTCCACAAGCCGATGCTCTATCCACTGAGCCAAACAAGTCTTGGCACTATTTCTCTTTGACAAAACTCTCTCATGCTTTTTGAAAGTGCTTTCTGTCGCAGTGCTTTGGGAAAGTTGAAATATATATATATATATATATATATATATATATATATATATATATATATATATATCTTGGGTTAGGGGAAATTAAAAATAGAGAATGTGAGAGAAGAAAAAAATAGTACTTCATGTTTTGGGATTCACAAGAGCTGTCATCTGCCCAGGTGGGAATGAGAAAATGGCCATCACCTGTAATCCCTGGAGCACTGGTTTCTGAAATCCGAGTATTTTTAACTTCGGAAGGTCAGCTTCACCCAAGAGGCTATTCTGGTGCTCACCCCCATAGGCATCGGTATTTCAAACACAGGGCAGGACACCGGAAAGGGACACGCATCGGCTGCCTCTCAGGGAGCACAGAGAGGGGCCCTGAGGTCTGGTACCACGGGAGAAACAGAAGAAACGGGTCTGTTTCTTTTTTTAAAAAAATCAGTCAACCTCAAACTCACTACTCATGACTGTTTCATTTCAGTCTCCCCATGGTTTTTGGTTTTTGGTTGCTTCTCCTCTTGTACAATGTGACTCTCTGGGGTGATTCTGACAGATTTTCCAGCACTAAAAATATCGGGGGCTTCCAGACAAATCCTGGGTGTTTTTGGTCAGATGGTCGGTGGGAAACTTTGTCCACCTGCTATTGAAAAAAATAAAAATAGAAAAAGCATACCCCGGTTGCAGGCTCCATCCCTGGTAAGGGGCATGCAGGAAGCAGCTGATCAAGGATTCTCTCTCATCACTGATGCTTCTCCCTCCCTCTCTCTTCCTCTCTGAAACAATAAATGTATATATTTGGAGAAAAAAATACAAATTAAAGTAAATAAAATTAAAAAGGCACCTGGAGTTTACAAAGATCCTTTAGGTGGATAATTATGGCTTCTGTCTTTCTTTACCATCTACTTCCATCCTTCTTTATACATAATTGGCACATAGAGCAGTGTTGTTGTTTTGTGTATGTGTGTGTGTGTGTGTGTGTGTGTGTGCATTAACTAATCAGTACAGGAGCTAATAATTCCCCATTTTTCTAAAAGTATCCGAGGAGAAATGCATATCTGTTTTTCACCTGACACTAAATCGCTCATCTCACGTGGCTTTCAAGGGCATTCACTGGCACCTACCGTGTGTACGTTCAGCTTGCCGATAGGAAAACAAGATGTCAGTGGTTGTGTAACCTGATCAAGTTCTCACAGCTAGGAAGTGGTAACTCCCTCTAAACCACTTTGCTCTCAACTTGACTTTCACAGGCCGGTGTTCCGTCAACAAGCACCAATTGCACGGGGACTCTGGGTCTGGCCTGCTGGTAAACACTGGGAGGCAGACCTTGCCCCTGGCCTCATGTAGGTCAGAGGTGAAGGGGAGAGGCAGATTTCATCCAACACCCACACGACTAAATGTTTGCTTAGAAAATGAGGTACATGGCACCAGGTGGCTGGGCAAGTCCAGAAAACTGTCCAGAGTCCAGAAATAGAGGACACGGCCGGTCAGACATGGCACCCCCACCTCCATTTGAAACCCCTGGGGCAGTCTCTGGGCGGCTGAAAAAGTCACTCTTTGGACCCAGATTTTCCCATGGAAACCCCATCTTTGATTCACCTCCTAATCAGACGTCACCAACTGCCTTCTTTGCATTGGAACTTGAGTTTCTGAAACTAGTTGGCTGGTAAATGGGGAGAAGAGAGAGAAGACAGCTAAGTCATTGAGGTGAGTCTCCGCCTGTGAGCTGGAATAGGCCTTGGCCCTCGTGGTTCATAAGGCTCAAGAAGTTGTTAATGAATGAAAGGAGACCCTGGGAAATCCGACAGCTCTTCTGTTTCTTAAACAACGTGAACTTGGCCATTAAGTCACGAAAACACCCACGGGTTTGGAGCCGGGCTGTCTTCAGTTGAAATCTGTGCTACGCTTTATGCTATTTATAACTTCGCATGATCTTTCGCTCCTCTATTTTTGCTTCGGTTTCTATAACTGTAAGGGTCAAAGGAATAGTCAAGTCTACGGACAGCGTGGGTGAAGATTCAAGGAAATGCATGCAGAAAGCACCTGCACAGAGAGTTGCCAATGAAAGCCAGTTGACCTTGCATTGAGATCCAACGTTTCTGAAGAATTTTGGAGGGAAGATGCCAATGGCATTTTATTTTCGGCTGCTTACTTTCATTAGGTACTTGCATGTTACAATTAGCTTTGCTGCAGCGTTGCCTCATTTTAAGCAGGAAAATCATCTTTCCTTGGCCTTGCCGTGGTTCAAGGTTCTCCTTATTGCTGTTTGGTGCCTTTCCACATCGGCTGCATGTTGGAAATATCTGGAAAGCTTTACCAAAAACACTGATGCCTGTCTCGTCCGCTAGGGATAATGATGCAGTGGGTCTGAACTACAGCCTGCGTGTGGGATCCCTTTAATAAAATGGTCTTTGGTAAAGAAGTGAGTGCCAGATTCATTGAACCACAGAGACTTTTGAGGAGCAGAGAGGAGCTATCTTTAGAAGCCACCGCTGATCTAGATCCATTGCCAATGTTATGTCCACTACACGATGCCCATAGAAATGACAGAGTCAAACCTTTTTTGGTAGATCTGACCCCTGACTGGGCCTGGGGCCCTGGAAGAGGTAAAATAGCTTTGTGGCTCTTTAAGTAAACAGCCTGGACAGAGCTTAAGGGAAACCACCTTCTGCCAAAGAGCAGAGAGTTCTGTTTCTCTTCCTTCCTGAAAATAGAACATTTAAATACGAGTGTTGTCGCTCTCTGATCTTTCATTTGTAGTGTATCGTCTCCTGTGATGTGATTTGTCATTTTTTTTTTTTTTATGTGTAGGCTTCTCTATTTCCCTCAAAAACCCACTTTTCAACTAAGGTATGCTGCCACTAGGTGCCAGTAAGGGCCTCACGTGTGATTCACCATCTTTAAGAGTTGTTCATTCGCACATTCCTTCATTCCTTCATTCGTGGCTATATGGAAAAGTTGATATGCCTTTTCACTACTGTCATTTAAATTTCTTAAAGTAAACTTTAAGAGCAGAACTAAAATAGTTCATTTTAGTTTTAATAATTATAAAGATTGTATAGATGGTTGCACATAAACAGTTGGACGGTCTTTGTATGTGAAGATCCACATGTCTACATGTGTGAATGATTTGAGAGAAATTAGAATTGAAGATAAATGTTGGCAACGCTTCACGATCTCTTATTAATTACTAGTCACAGGATAACCATGTGTGTTCATTTCTGTGTTCTACAGCCAAATTTGGCTATTTGTGCCTTCACGAGCTTGAGCACTAGTATGGAACTGCGAATGGACTTGATATTAAAATTTGTTCACAATGATTTTTCAAAGGTTTAAGCAATGGGTATCTCCAATTTCAAAAGTATTAATGTAACTGTTTTCCCACAAACTGCTAATGAAATGATCTCCAGCAAAGTTACCTTTCATTCCACATAGCATTAAGTAGAAAAGACAGTAATACAGCTTTGTGTTATTAATGGGTATATTGAATCATCATGACCAATTCCTCCTAATCCCCTAAGAAAGAAACTTTCTTTGGCCCACGGAAGAGAGAAACACGATGTGGCTATTAATTACATATGACTTGAAAGCTCCATAGAGTGATTCTTTTCTATCTGATGAGCTTGCTTTTAATATCACCTTGACGTGTGTTGTTGTTTCTTTGACAGATTAACACAATGACTTTACTCAGAAGCAATTAGAAATTATTGTCAACACATCTTATTCAGAAAGAGGAATTGATAATGCCTTTATAGCTCCCTGTGCACAAACACTTCCCGAGGAAAGGGATCTCATGATGCCCCTCCCCCAGTTAATGTCACTCTCGCCAGAGACACTGTAAGGGACCCCAGCAAACTGCAACTGTGTGCTTGTATAGGCCAGAAGGTTCCCCAGCTCTGGGCTGAGCTTGGCGCATTTTCTCTGCCTCTGATCATTAGAGCTACTTCATGCTAATTACTGCTATGAAAACTCATCACGTTCTCTTTTACACATTTAGGACAACATGGAAGGGCCACGTAGCCCAGTTTTTCCAAATGGGCAACACTGGGCAACTTGACAGGTAACTGTAGAGGTCCCACAGCCGGAAGTCGGGACCTGGGCTCAAGGAGCTGAAGATGCTATTTGTCATTCTGATTTACACAGGCCAGTATTACCTGTGTGTCTGACTGATTGGCTGTAAAGAAGACGTTCCTACAATGCCCTCCTCAATGAACTTTCTAGAACAGCACACAGAACATGTCACTGGAGATGACTAGACATGACAAGTTCAGGAAGACCTGCATGGTGAGCCTGACAAACTCAGAAACCTAAAATAACCATAGAAGATGGTGTGAAATTAAAATGTCCTAACGAAAAGGAAGCCATGTCCTCCTTTGCTCCAACTTTGCTTCAACTTAAGCTGGTATCTTCCTTGACAAAGGTCAATCTTTACCTTAAGTGAGCTTGTATATTGTCCTTCTGCATCTACAATAACATACCTTTGGAATGTGAAAATTTCCCCTTTCTAGACCCCTCAGGGCACAATCACTGCACCAGAGCAGGAGAGCACAGCATCCCTCATTGTTTTTGTTAACTTCTTAATTGTTGAATGTCCACTCTCCTATGCCCACCTGTATAAAATACTAGAGGCCCGATGCACGAAGATTCATGCAAGAATGGGCCTTCCTTCCCCTGGCTGCTGGCACTGCCTTTGCTTGGGCTGGAGCCACCTTTCTGCCTTCCCATGCTGCCCAGAGGCCCAAGCAACTGTGGTAGTGCAGAACACCTGCGTCATTGCCATGGTGAAAATGCAAGCATCCTGCCCAACACCCTCCCCGACCCTGCTCTCGCCTGCATATGCAAATTAACCCACCAGCTTTGTAGGGTTAATTTGCATGCTCGCTCCTGATTGGCTGGTGAGCATCACAAAGGTCTAGTCAATTTGCATGTTCCTCTTTTATTAATGTCCCTGTGTCTATTCCTTTCATTCCTCCACCTCAATCCCAAAGATTCCCCCACTTTGTTACTCCCAAAGGACTCTCTAGTCTATCCCCCATGGATTTCATGTAACCCCTTATGTCTTGCCCTCTGACTCTGATGTATAAAATAAGGTGCAAACCTGCCATTCTTCGGAGCATGTTCTCAACCCATTGGGATTTTGCTTCCTGGCAATTGCCATCAATTTGGCTCAAATAAACTCATAAAAATTCTACACATTTGGACATTTCTTACATCGACATACCATTGGTTTATGAGAAATGTAACTAGGGAGCAGCCAGATGGAAGAGACGCATAGGGCAAAGTGGATGGGGGAAGGGTGCAGTGTTTCAAAGCCTTCTTAGGTGCACCACTGCCAGCGCCTCCAGGTGTCACCAACCTGGAAACTCCCTGAACCCTCTTCTTTTTTATTTTTTTATTTTTTTATGGAGGCTCACTGATTAAATCATTGTCCATTGAGTTCATTCTGCCTCCAGCCTCCCTCTCTTCGGGGCAGGGACTGAAAGTCCCCACCCTCTAATCACAAGGTCAGTTCTCCTGGCAACCAGCCTCCATCCTGAGGTGCTTTCCAAAAGTCATCTTCTTAAATAACAAATGACACCTTAATCACTCTCCACACAGGAAATAGCATGGACAACTCCAGCAGGTGTGTGTGACCTGAGGCAGGTTTTCACTTTCCTCGTCTGTAACGTGAGAACACTAATAATCATTCCCACTCTATAGGATTAATAAGGAGACTAAATTCAAATACTCATGAGTGCCTGAGAAAACACTAGGCTGATGTTGTTGCTACTAACTTTGTGGTTAAGTCTAGAGGATACAGAGGAAACCGTATTTTTGGGGTAAAAGAGTCTCAGAGACCTTAAGAGCCATCTCCAAGTCCCACAGCCTATAAGTGCTGGAGCCGAGGCTTAAACCAAGAGCTTCCAGTTCTTTCTTCCCTCCCATCGAGTTGCCTCCAGGATGCATAACATCGACATTGCGTTGTTTATGCTCTCTGCAATTTGAATGGCATACCCTCCACCCTCCACTGACTTTCCCTCTTTATGTCGAGACAGCTTTTCAGACGCAGCTCCTTGGAAACTGGTGTCTTAATCGCTATTGATGGGCTTCTTGCAGAGCTGGAGGGAAGGCAACAGCTGAAGCAGAGCCGGCTCTTTCTATTTGCATTTCGGGTGGGTCAGCAGAATGTGAACTGGAGTGGTGCCTGCACGCTAATGAAACACCTTGGAATGCACAGCACCTCTGCAAGCAGGCCTGGGCTCACCTTCAGGCCAGGCCAGAGGCCCCACATGCACTAAGAGTCTACCTGACTACCCAAGCGAGACCTTCCTGAGCAAACCAACAGCCAATTGGAAATGCCCTCACCCCCAGCCCCTAAGGCCGCGCCTCTCCGAGTCTCTGCACTGCTGATTCCCCACCTGCATGGGGACCACTTAACATCCATTGGACACTCGCTCCTGCCTTTTCCTAAGGTCAGTTTTCATCCGAAGCTGAGGAAAGGTCACACGCTCCCATATCCTGGGATAAAGCACCAAATGCCTCATTTTTATCCCACCTCTGAGCTCTAGAATGATCCCTCAGCCCTGTCCCATTCTCCTTCCTGGAATCTATTTTGGGGTCTTTGAAACTGGGGCATTGACTTACTCTTTCCAGATGACCTTCTTAGGTGATGGTAACTGGGAAGATCTCTGCTTCACATTTTACTAGACTTTCTGTCATCCCAATCCATGCATGAACTACCATAACCATTCATTCATTGCCTATTCTATTAACTCATTACTTCAACAATGTTTATGGAGCATCTTCTATGAGCCAGACTCTGCATTGGAGATAGATGGCTTATAACATTAGTTTTCTAAAGTCATAGCTTCTTAGAGTAGACAAGACACCTATTTATGAGTATCAAATATTTATCAGGTACCCACTATTGTTCTTAGCATGAGGGATATAATAGAGAAGAGAAGGTACTGTCCCTTCCCTCATATAACTTACATTGTTTTGGGGTAAGATGGGAAAGAGAACAATACACACAAAAAATAATAATATGCCAGAAAGAAGAAAGTTGATAGGAGAAAATTAAAGCAGAAAAATGAAAGCAATGAG
>PVJN01044648.1:0-17243 GCA_004026805.1 Lasiurus borealis | reverse complement strand
CCTCCTCCTCCTCTTCCTCCTTCTCCTCCTCCTCTTCCTTCTCTTCCTCCTCCTCCTCCTTCTTCTTCAAAATATAATTTATTGATTTTCTACAGAGAGGAAGGGAGAGGGATAGAGAGCTAGAAGCATCGATGAGAAACATCCATCAGCTCCTTCTGCACGCTCTCTACTGGGGATGTGCCTGCAACCAAGTTACATGCCCCTGGCTGAAATTGAACCTGGGACCCTTCAGTCCGCAGGCCGACGCTCTATCCACTGAGCCAAAGCGGTTTCGGCCCTCATTTCTTCTTTATGGTCCAGCTCACATGAAGCTTCTGCCTCCAGGAAGCCTCCCCCGAACCCCCAGATTATTTTCTTCTTGGAATCCCAGGGCTCCTCTCTCTGTTCCACGTTGAGAGAGAAGAGCTCACAGTCTTGTCTCCATCACTTCCTCCCGATGCGACCTGGAGGAGGCAGGCGTCTTTGCTGGCTGGGCCTCAGTTTCCTCATCCAGTAAATGGGGCCAGGAGTCCTTGTCTCAAGGGTAACCGTTTCAAGGCACTGAGCTGTGCCCCAGTGGAGTGGGCGGCGGGAGGTGGCGGGCCAGCGCCCAGACTTGTTCGTCAGAGCAGACCACAGAGGCCGCGCTCCTTCTCAAATCTCAGCTGTTCGGGCCCTAAAATAGGCCCCAACGGTCAGAGGGCGAAAGCCCCAGATGAGAATCTGTTAGATTCTCTGCCTTCACGCCCGATGCCCCCGTGTGGGGTGAGAGGCCTGGCTCTGTGGGCCCTTCCTGCAGGGGTGGGGAGGCAGGGGTGTCAGGTGGGGTGTCTGCCTCTTCCCAGCACCATGGCTGAGGGAACGAGCTGTGCTCCTCAGCTCAGGGGTGTGCATCCCACCGTCTAGCTTCTAAAACAGTGGAGGTGGCTGGACCCACGAGGCCAATGGGAGAGGCACGCGGGGCCCATTGTGGGCAAAGGGGGCTCTTGGTGCTGCACCAGGTCTGCTGGGCTGAGCGACGATGGTCAGTCCCCTGTGGGAGGTGAGCCAGGGTGCCCAGCCCCCACCCAGCCTGGGCCTCATCCTCTCCCAAGCGACCTGGGTCTCAGGCCCAAAGGAAGGGCAGGAAGCGGTTCTGGGAATGACAGGCGGGTGGGGGTCACGTTGGTTGGAGGGCCTCAGCTGAGGAGGCACTAGCAGAGAGAGGGTCCTCCTGATCCAGGGGCTGGGGCTTGCTCTGACTGGCCTGCGGCTGGAGGGCAGGCCTGGGGGTGAGGGCTCTCGGTCAGTGCACTGTCCCCGAGCTCCCAGGAAGCCAGGCTGTCGTTTGCAGCCAGGGCAGCGGTCCGGAACTAGGACTTGGCTCTGGGTCCCGGTGGGGCCTGTGCTGGTCTCCAGGGGACGCTGCCTTGACGGAGGGGGAAGCGGGCGCAGAACGCCCAATGAGGCGTGCAGCTGAACAAGGAGCTGTGCAGTGTGGGCTGCTGGCTCCCTGCCCTTCAGTCCTCAGCCCACGGGAGGAGGAGGGGAGGGACAGTGTGTCCTTCCAGCCTCAGTTTCCTCCCCTGTCAAGTGGGGGGCAGTGACCATGACCTGCAGAGCAGCTCAGAGACTCCAAAAAAAGCAGGTGGCCCACACACCTGCACCTAGTGAGCACCCCAAGAATGGCAGCTGTCAGCAGAGCCCCCACTTGACAAGAGGAGGAAACCGAGGCTCAGAGTGGCCAGGTTCTTCTGCTGCTCCAGACTGTGGTGGGGGCGGGGTCAGGGGTGAGGGGACCATCGGCTGTAATATCCGGGAGCCTCGTCCCAATTGCCCTTTTCTTTTAAACAATCTTTATTGAAGCGCAGCGGACAAGCCCGTTACCTCGGCTTCAGGCGTTCGGCGCAGGGATTCTGCGGGGCTGTGCCTCCAGATACGGCCGCCGCCATGTGTCTGGGTCACCAAGGGAGCGGAGTGATGACGATGGTGCGACTGCATTCCTAGGCTCCACCACATCCACGCAGCGTTCAGTTTATAGCCGGGAGTCTCACCTCTTGTTCTGGGCGAGAACCTGGCTCTTATTAAACACGGAGCCCTCAGGGGAAGGCATGTCTCCATTTCCCCTGCAAAATGGGGCAGATAGCCCTGAGGCGAGGGTGGAAGGTGGGAGTCGGAGTTCAGAGGAGGACCTGTCCCGCCTAAACGCTCAGCTGTAAGAGCAATGCTTAGCATCATGTGTGTGTGTGTGTGTTTGCTCTGAATGGGAATAGGGAAGTCATGGTTCACAGGGATAGATTGTGGGACTGGGGCCACTTCTCTAGAACCCAAAGGAGGAGGAGGACAGGGCACAGGTCAGGCCCATAGAAGGAGATTTGATGACGTGCTCCTCGACCCCCCTCCTCCCGCCACCCCCCAGCATGCAGAGGCCCTGGAAGTCATTAGAGCAGGAACTTAATCCTTCACGCCTGTTTTTTGCCCTTTTGCCTTTTTTCATCGGGGCAGATCCTGAAGGTCAGAGGCCAGAGGGCAGAGGGCATGCCCCGCTGGGCTGCCCCAGGCCCCGCCCAGGCTTCCCTAGGAGGCCAGGGGCCAGAGCTGGCCGCTCCCTGTCCTCTGCTCCTGTCCCTGTTGCAGGCTGCAGGCGGTGCACAGCGGTGGGCTCTGCGGTGGATGGGCCTTTGCACGAGCTGGCCTGCTGCCGGGGTGCTTCCCTACTGTCCCTGCCAGCCCCAGAGTCACGCCTTCGGGAAACCCTGTGCCCCTCAGCATCCCTCATCCTTCCCCCAGCCCAGCCACACAGCAGCTACCATTTCCTGGCCTACTGTGTGCCAGGCACATGGATCACCCCCAGCCACAGTTCCCGAGGGAAACTTCTTGCAGTTTGCTGAATGCATGTCACCCACGTTTGCTTTCCCTCCTGCCCTCCCCTCTGCCTGGAACCCCCTCCCATGCCCTTTGGGAGACTCCTTAAGACTTACCAACCACTTCTTAGCCCCCGCTGTCCCTCCCATCCAAGCTCCCTGCACCCACTCCCTCCCTGGGCGACTCGCTGCTGGCGGCTCAGCCCCAGGGTCTGATTCAGAGGAGGGGTCAGCCACTCTCTGTTTTATTTGACTTTTGGGGACCTTTTATTGGTGTGTAATTGACATATCTCAGTACACATCTGGATGAACTTCAACAGAGTGAGCACACCCCTGCCACCTCTACCCAGATAAAGAAATAGGATAGGACCAGCACCCAGAGACCCCTAATTCCACCCCTCTCCCACTACCCTACCCCACCCCACTACCCTGCCCAAATGAGTCCCCACATGCAATGTTCTAAGCTACACAGGGAGGAGATCACACACATGTGCAGCTCTTGTTCTCAGCATGTGTCTGCAAGCTTCCCCCATGGTGCTGTGCACAGTGGCTCATCCCCTGCCCTTGCCCGTCAAGGACTTTGCTAGAAAGTGCATTTGCCTGTTCTGTGGGAGGTTTGGGGGGTGGGTGGGGTATGGTTGTTGCCAGCTTGGGGCCGTTACCAATAGACTGGCCGCTGCACGGAGGTCTGGGGCTTGATTTCTACACATAAGTCCTCTTGCGGGTCAGTCGGTCCTCTGAGGCTTTAACTTTGGGAACAGACTATGCCACCTCACCCTCTGTCACCACTGGCCTACTAGCAGGTGGGGCCTTCTCTCTGCTCTGCAGATGCAGCCTCTGGGGCCAGGGAATGAAGCGGTAGGTGGAGAGGACAGAGATGGGAGGACAGGAGGCGGCAGCCCCAGAGAGGAGCAGGCTCTGGGCAGGTGGGGCTGCAGCTGAGCCTCGGCTCTGGGAGGGGGCGTCTCGATGGTATCTGGGCTGAGGGGGATGTGGTTGCGGAGATAATGGCCCCCAGCGGTGCCCCCTGATTAGCTGCTGCAGGAAGTAGGGGGTGGGGGCGGGGAGCTTCCTCTTGCAGCTGTTGCGTCTGGTTCTCTCCTCCTCCTTCCAGAAAACTTGGGGGTGTGAGCACAGGGAAAACAGGGTGAGCCTGCGAGGTTGAGAAGACGGAGCTCCAGGCTGAGGTTGACAAGAGGAACGATGGAGGCCTCCGTGTGCAGGAGCCTGCAGCCCCGGCCTCCCGGGGGAGGGTCAGGCTGAGGACAGGAAAGGGTGTGCCGGGGGCCTGGCTTGCAGCTTGGTTATCGGTGGGGGACAAGCCCGGCCTGACTGCAGCTCCACTCTGCGAAGTCACACACACAGGCCCGCTCTCTTCATGGGGAAAGTGCGGGCCAACGACCTCAAAGACTTGTTAGGAGGAGGCAGAGAAGTTCACGGACGGATCTGTGCCCTCGCACCGCTGGCACATGGCAGGGGCCCCGGAGGGCTGTCTGGGTCAAGGTTAGCCCCTGAAATCTCAGAGGGGGTGTCTCTGCCTGCTTCTGAAAGGCTGGATCCTGCACTCACAGGAGGTCCAAGAGCGTGGGCCCATCTTCTGGAGAAGGAAGTGGCATTTGAACCCCAAATGAAGGGGCCCAGTATCCCCACTGTCTTCATCGCCACCCCCATATCCTGATGTCACCACCCCAGCAGTAGCAGCAGCAGCAGCAGCAGTCCGTGTGAGTGATCACTGCAGTTAATCGCCACTCCCCGGCATCACCTTTCTCACCACCAGCGTGGCCACGTCCACTGTCACCTCTGTGATCAGCACTCACATGATCGTAGCTGTTGCCACCACACCAAACCCAGCGACACGCAAGCCGTCCCCACCTCCCAGTCCAGCCGGTCACCACAGTCAGCCTCACCCAACCAAACTTCCTCCACTACTTTCAGGGGTGGCATCGCGTCCCCACGGCCGAGGCCAGGTTCAGGCGTGCCCCGGCCCCCGCAGCCCGATTTCCCTCTCCTCCTACGAGCCCCTGCCCCTGGTTTTCAGCTGAAGCTCTTGGCTGCTTCTCAGAGCCGCCAGGCAGACAGACAAGAGCGCCCACTGGCCACTTGCCCGTTGCTCCGCCTGGGGAAGTCGCACTTGGGATTGAGAAAGAAGGAGCAGGGTGGGGTGGGAGTGGGAACAGAAACCAGGGGAAGCAGAGAGAAGAGCTAAAAAGGGGAATGGAGAGCGGGGGTGGCCGTGAGGGCGGTTGGCCGAGGCCAGGACTGACTCAGTCACGCAGCCTGAGCCCTGATGCGGCCCCGGCAGGAGGGAGGCTGGTCCTGGCTCTGCACAGGCTGCTCTGTGACCGCGGGCTGCTGACTGCTTCTCTCTGAGCCCCGTTTCCCCACTGGTGCCACCTCAGGGAAGAGGCATTCCGCCTCAGACCCTGGATCTGCACTGCCAGGCGCCCGGCCTTTGCCCACGCTATCCCCTCCTCCTGGAGTGTGCTTCTCTGTCCCTGTTGGACACCTGCCCTTGGTCCGTAAGAAGCAGTGGTTCTCAACCTTCCTAATGCCGAGACCCTTTAATACAGCTCCTCATGTGGTGGTGACCCCCAACCATAAAATTATTTCCGTTGCTACTTCATAACTGTCATTTTGCTACTGTTATGAACTGTGATGTAAATATCTGATAGGCAGGATGTATTTTCATTGTTACAAATTGAACATAATTAAAGCATAGGGATTAATCACAAAAACAATATGTAATTATATATTGTGAAATATTTCTTTCTAATTACAAATAATTGAAATTTTGTCTTGAATTGTGGTGTAGCATGGGTAACAGTCTTCATATGACAACAGTAAACTACATTGCTATACTTTGCTACACCAAGGAGCGGTCTGTTGGTTCCTAAGACCATGGGGAATAGGTGTTTTCTGATGGTCTTAGGCGACCCCTGTGAAAAGGTTGTTCAACCCCCAAAGGGGTCGCGACCCACAGGTTGAGAACCGCTGGTCAGAAGCTTCTCAAGCTTTTCCCTCTTGTGAAATCCTCCCTGAGGCTCCAGACA
Source organism: Lasiurus borealis (assembly GCA_004026805.1). Classification (NCBI taxonomy): domain Eukaryota; kingdom Metazoa; phylum Chordata; class Mammalia; order Chiroptera; family Vespertilionidae; genus Lasiurus; species Lasiurus borealis. The sequence continues at coordinate 11,371 of PVJN01044648.1, read as the reverse complement.
GCGGTGAACACTCCTTCCTCAGGGACCCTAACCCGCTGTGTGCTCTTGTCATGGCTCTGAACACACCGGTCACTGACCAGTTTCCCCTGGGGACTGTGACACCTGCCCTCCTGGGTCGTGGCTTACCCAGGGCCTGGGCGTGGTCTGTGCTCAGAGAGGATTTACTGGAAGGGGCAGACTGAACACCCACACGGTTCGTGAGCACTGCCCGCAGTGCTGGTTCAGGGCGCGGTGGCTGCCCGTCTGACCCTGTGCCACCTGCTATTCGACCTGATAGGCACCTTACAAGGCAGGTCAGGCTATTATACCCATTTCCCAGATGAGGAGACTGAGGCTCAGAGAGGGCCTAGAGCTCAGCTTAGGCCCAGGACCACCTGATGCTAGCACCCTGTTCGTAACCACATGATTTCACCAGGTGGGATTAGGGACCAGGGAGAGAGAAGACGCTAGAACGGAGGAGCAGTGGGTGAGGGAATGCTGTCTGCCTGGGTTTTGCGGAGAGAAGCCCTGTTCCTGGAGGGTGTGGGTCACGGCCCAGCCAGGCCCTCAGAGCGCGGGGAGAGGGCAGTGCCGTGTCCAGGTGGAAATGGGGTGAGGGGAGCAGGCATGGAGGGAGGGAGGTGAGCAGAATGGAGGGCCTGGGACACCTTGTGACATAGGTCTGTTCCCAAAGTTAAAGATTCAGAGGACGGACATGATATGATCACACACACGGATGAGCTGGGCTCCTGGGTTCTCCAGGCCTCTCCCAGCCAATGCTGCAGGACCTCAGCCAGGTGCTTTTCCCAAACTGCCAATGACTCGGTTCCTGGCTTGGGTGGAGCAGTGAGGGCGGTGGGATCGGCAGGGTGCCGCTCGGGGCTGCGTGCGATCCACCACAATCTGCAGAAGTTCCACTCCTCTGACTCCCCTGTGCTCAATCGTCCCAGTGGCCTGGGTGCAAGTGGGATGACTCTGCTCGTTGACTGGGGGAGAGGGGCGGAGGGGGGGCACTGAGGCCAGGAAGGAGCCAGGACCTGGCTAGGGGAGGACAGCAGCGAGGCTGTGTGTGTGTGTGTGTGTGTGTGTGTGTGTGTGTGTGTGTGTGTATGTAGGCCCCCCGTGGTGCTCTAGCCGCTCTGTCCTAAACTCTGAGTCTGGGGCTGGGCAGGGATGGGCAGAGGGCTGGTGGGACCTGGGTCTGGGCCGTGGAGCAGCCACTAGGCCCCGAGTGGATGGAGCCCAGGGCTGCCTGACCCGGAGCTTGTGATTCCTCTCCCTGAGCCCCCACTTCCTGGTCTGTGACACCGGGAACATGCCCTTCTTGTAGTGTTTGGCAGTTGGTGGTGCAAACCTGTGAGTACTGATCGGAGCACAGTCGTTGCCCCATAAATGTCGATCTTGCTCTATCCCAGCTAGGTTGCGAGTCTCCTCTCTCTCCCCTGGATTGGGGACGGGTGCCTCTGTGGAAGGTTAGGGGTCTGAGGAGGGTCTGAGTCAGGCCGGAGGTTGCCTGGGTCTGTGACCTGGGGCTGGCTCTTGCCCTTTGGATCCTCAGGGGTTTCATCTGGAGGAAGGGGACAGAAGCATCTCCCCCCTCTCCCATACAGGAGTGCCGAGGAGGCGAAATGGGTGAAGATGGGGGGCTCACAGGGTGCCCCACTCTGGTGCTCGCTGCTGCGTCTTACGCAAGCTGTGGTGGAAAGAGGGGAGAGGGGGGGACCGGGGACTCCAGAAGGAAGAGTTGACGGGCATCCCTCTCTGACTCCACTGAGGCACTGACATGAGAAAAGGGGCGGGGAGCAGGCCTCACAGAGCCCGGAGGCTGGGGGATGCTGGGAGGACCGTGAGAGGAGGTGAGAATCAAACTCTGTTTGTTTTTTTTTTAATCTTTATTATTCAGATTATTACATTTGTTTCTCTTTTTTCCCCTCCATAGTTCCCCTCCACCCGGCTTCCACCCTTCCCTCTACCCTTCCCTCCCTCCTGTTGACTTCATCCATAGGTGTATGATTTTTGTCCAGTCTCTCCCTGTACACCCCTCCCCCTTATCCTCTTGAGAGAATCAAGCTCTTCAGCCTCAGTCTAAATCCTGGCCCTACAGATGGCAAACTGGGGAGCCTGGGGCCTCTCCGGGCCTCACTGTCCTCATCTTTGAGATGGGGGCGGGAGGGTTAAGCGTAGCCCCGCCCCTGGGTGGTGGGAGGATCAGTGGGATGGTGTGGGTGGCACACCTGGCCCACAGTGGAGTCAGGTTGTACAAATGCCCCGCCCCTTCCTTCAGGAGGGGTGAGGGGTGCTAATGGCAGTGTTGAGGCACGGTGGGAAGGCACCAGGACAGCACGGGGAGGCTTGGCCTCCAGTTCCCTCTGTCCCCGACTTGCTGTGTGTCCTTGGGCAAGCGGCCTAGCCTCTCTGAGTTCCTGGAACAAGCAGAGGGAGCTTGTAAAATCAGGGGACAGAGGCTCCTTCCCGCCACTGAAGGTGGAGATGATCTGACTCCGAGCTTCGTTCCCGATCTCAGACAAGCCCGGATTCTCGGGACTTCCAGAAGCTTCTTGTGCCACACCTGGATGGGGGATGGGGTCTCCGTGGAAAGTTAGGGGCCTTTCTAAGGCCAGCTGTGACTCATCTGTGCCCTGCTGGCACCTCACCTCGCAGGGCCCTGTTCTGGGTTCCGCCCTCCACTGAGCTGCCCTCGGCCTCCCTTTCTCTTTCTTTCACTGGAGGTGAAACCGGGAGGAGAGGGCTGGAGGCAGCAGCGTTCTCTCTCAGGGCTGTTTCTTACGGGTGCCTGGTGCCGGCGCAGGCCCCACCACGCCTGCCTTCCGCTCTGGCTGCTCACCCCTTCCTGGTGAAACAGAGCCCACTCGGTTACCCAGGTGGAGGGGCAGCTAAGCAAGCTCACGGCCAGCCCCTGGCACCTGCTTGGGGTCCTGCCTGACCACGCCTGTAAGCTCCATGCGCCCCTTAGAAACGAGCCCGGAGCAGCTTATGTGCGCTGAGCCCCTGCTGCCAGGCCTCAAGCTCAGTTCTTTGCAAACACAATGCGACATGTTCCTGACTGGATCCAGGGACGGCCATTTGCTGATGAGAACACGGAGAGGCGCAGTGACTTGCCCAAGGTCACACGGTATCCTGCATTCAAACCCGTCTCTGCCTCCCTCTGGAGCCCAGCCCTGCGTTGCTCCTCCGTGTTGCCCCTTTCCGCCCCGCTGAGCAGGATGTAACAGGGCAGACAGGCCTGCGTCTGAGCTAAAATAACCGCAGTCTGCAGGGGGAAGCAGATGGTGGTGGCGGGTTGCCTGTCAGCTGAGCATCAGTTACCGGGGCAGGGCTGCCCGGAAGCCAATCTAAACAGAAGCCATGTGAATAGAGGCAGGACACCTACAGAGAGGGAGGAGATGGTCTTATGCTCGGTGTGGGGACGGGCCCAGAGCATTGTGTGTGGTGGAGGAAGGGCAGAGGCTGCGGCAAGGACACAGACAGAGTGTTCTGAGTTCCCCGTGCTGGCGGCATTGAATAGAGGCTGTATAGCCAGGATTCCTGCATTGGAAGGCGGAGGGCAGGGACGAGGTGGCCCCACCTCCTTTCAAACTGCAGTTTTGTGGCTGGACTTGGTTAGTCGCTTGGGCCACCTCAATACTCACGCCCATCAGATGTGCCCCTTCTCCATTATTCTCTGCCGGAGTCCCCTGAGGGCATGGGGTTCATTAGTCCGTCCATCCATCTATCCAACCCTCCATCTCTCCATCCATCCATCCATCCATCCATCCCTCCATCCCTCACTCCTCCCCTCTCTCCATCCATCCATCCATCCATCCATCCCTCCATCCCTCACTCCTCCCCTCTCTCCATCCATCCATCCATCCATCCACCCATCCATCCATTTATTCACCAAATAAAACAGCCACAGCAGTGAACAAGAGAGACACAGAAGCCTGTAGTCCAATGGGGATAAAGGTAATAATGATAGAAACAGACTGAGTGCTCACGGTCCACCAGCGCTGTGACTGAGTTACATCCCACCGGCCCCACCGCAACCCTGGGAGCAGGGATTGTTATGGTCCTCATTTGGCAGGTGGGCCAGGAGGGACAGGTTTTGGAGGGTACCCCAGGGTACTCATGGGTCGGATGCTCCCAGGCCTGTGCTGACGACTCTGAGACCTTGAAGCTCTCTCCTGCTCAGATGCCGTGACAAAGATCCCATGATGACCCAGTCTCAGCCCCCACCTTCTCTCCCAGTTACCACTTTAACGGGAACATGGGTCTGAGGGCTCTGCGGGGTGTTCTCATTTACTCCTCATAATAGCCTCCCAAGGTGGCTGCTCCATACCCTCCTTTCCCAGAGGGGGAAACTGAGGCCCAGAGAGGGCACTAACTTGCCCAAGTCACTCAGCAGGGAAGAGGAAGAGCTGGATCATGAGCCTGCACCGGCCGCACTTTGAATCAGGATGCTCTGCTGACCTGCCCTTCCATCTCCTCCGGGACCTTCCCTCAGGCCCCGGCTGCACCTGGAGGAGGTGGAGAACTGGTGGGGGATGGGTACAGATCCTGGCTGACTCCTGCTCTGTTCTGCCCCCAGATCATGAGTGTCCTGCTGTTCATCGAGCACTCCGTGGAGGTGGCCCACGGCAAAGCCTCGTGCAAATTCTCCCAGACCGGCTACTTCAGGATTGGTAGGTCCAGGGGACAGGAAGGGGAGCAGGGACGGAGAGGGGATGGGGCCCTGGCGGGGGGCAGACTGGCTGAGGTTTGAGGCCCTGCCACTTCCCCTCTTTGAGCCTCAGATCTTGCAGCTGCAGGTGGGACTATCCCACCTGCCTGGCCCAGCTGTGGGAGCGGAAGGGATGGCGCTTTGCAAACCTTACCAGCTTAGAAAGGTGGCAGCAGGACCCGCTGCTTATACCCAATGGCTGCCCATCACAGTAGCAGAAACGCAGCCCCTGCTGACCCGCTGGCCACAGGGTCCCCGAGTCTCCCTCTCGCTTCCTCCAGGCTCCCCTGGCTGCCAGGTCCAGCTGCTCTGACCGCACCTTGTCTCAGGCCCCGCCTGAACGCCTGTCACTCAACCCACGGGCTGCCCCTCAGAGGCCCTCCCAGTCCTCACCCTGGGAAAGACCCCAGCCTGGCCCCCACCCCCCACCACTCCCCTGCCTCAGCCGGGACCCTGTGTCAAACCCTCTGTGTCACCCGAAATGCTGTGTTTGCATCGATGTAGCCTCTGAGGACTGAGAACGGCTGAGGGCAGGGCTCTCTCGTTCCCCGGGCTCCCATACCAGTGGTTCCCAAAGTGTGGCCCTCGGAGCCCGGCGGGGTTCCCTGGGCACCTCTGGTCCCTCACTGCTCTCCTTGCCTTGCAGCTGACCTGATCTCCAGCTTCCTGCTCATCACCATGCTCTTTGTCATCAGCGTGAGCCTGCTGGTTGGTGTGATCAAGGTGAGAGCCCTGAGAGGTAAAAGCATGTGGGGGGCAGGCAGGACTTAGGGAGCCCCAGCTGCCCTCCTGCCCCCTCCTAGTCACCCCCACTGGGTGGGCAGAACTGGCTGCTGAGACAGTGGGAGGTGGGTATTTTGGGAGACCCCACCTATACCCTAGAAATCATCCCTGGTGACCCACATCCTTTTTAAAAAAATATATTTTATTGACTTTTTACAGAGAGGAAGGGAGAGGGATAGAGTTAGAAACATCGATGAGAGAGAAACATTGATCAGCTGCCTCTTGCACGCCCCCTACTGGAAATGTGCCCGCAACCAAGGTACATGCCCTTGACCGGAATCGAACCAGGGACCTTTCAGTCCGCAGGCCGACGCTCTAGCCACTGAGCCAAACTAGTTTTGGCCCCACATCCTTTTATAATGCCAACGGGGCAGGGCATTCCGGTAGAGGAGGAGCGGTTTGGTTTGGAGGAGTGAGGAGGGGGAGAATGCAGCCCGCTGTGCAACCCAGAGAGGAACCAAGGCAGCGGGGAGAGGGGAGACGCGGCCAGCTCAGTTCCACTGTGGGCAGACGGGACAGCGAGGCTGTGGCTCAGCCTCCTGCAAAGAGGAACCACCTGCCCCTCGGCCCCAGGGAGGCGGAAGCCAGGACGGGAAGCAGGGCCTTCCCGGGCAGACAGCGGCCTGGCACCCTCAGGGCTGGGCCAGGGGCCACGGGTGAGGTGCCAGGTTGGAATGCTCCCACCTTGCAGGAAATGTCACCCTCGCCCCCTGGCTAACCCCAGGGCTGGGCTCCCCCTTGTTCAGGGTGATGCCTGGATGCTTCTGCAGAAACGCAAAGGGCCCAGCGACAAAAAGGAACCGGGTTGTCCCCGGAGGCCCTGAGACGCAGGCCGGGTTGTTCGGGCCACCTCCTGAGTGATTTTAGACAACCACACGAGAAACCCGAAAACCACCTTTTCTGTGATCTGGCCCCACCTGCGGCTTCTGAGGTGGCCCAGGGCCCCAGAGGTCACTGCTTTCCCTGAAGGAACCCTTTCCTGGGCTCCCACCTTGACTGAGCGGCCCAGCGGCACCTGCCTGCGCAGCCAGGTCTGCCTGACTCAGCGCCAGCCTCTCCCCGCTCAGGGCCTTCGCACTGAGAGCTCTTCTGCCTCCAGTACCCTCCCCTTCCCGTCCTCCCACATCTACCCGGTGCCCCCGCCTCCAGGAAGTCCTCTCTGATCCCTTCTCCTCTGCAAAATGGCCCAGCCTGGTTGAGTTCCTGAAAGGGAATGGAGTCGCGCCTGCTCCTAGAACCCCTAGAGCACATCTCTCTGTAGATGGGGACTGTTCTGTGTCTCCCCGACACCACAGCTGCTTGCATTCAGGGCCAGGGTCTCTCCTTCTCCCCGTCCCCAGAGCCTCACTCAGGGGGCGGCATGTGGAGTCACGGGGGAGGGGAGAACTTGGGGGGTGGGAAGCTGCCAGTGAGTGGGCGCACGGGGGTATCGGCTGCATGGGCACGTGTGCGAGGGACGCCCTGACCGTGCATGTGGGGCCCGCCTTTCAGAACCGGGAGAAGTACCTGCTGCCCTTCATGTCCCTGCAAATCATGGACTACCTGCTGTGCCTGTTCACCTTGCTGGGCTCCTACGTGGAGCTGCCTGCCTACCTCAAGTTTGCTTCCCGGAGCGGGGCTGTGAGTACCCAGCCCCAACCTCCGCCCACCCAGCCTGGGGGTGGGGTGGGGTAGGGGAGGGAGGGGCTTAGGTAAAGACAGGGAGCCCCCGAACCTTTTCCTAATTGGTGACCTTCAGCAAGTCCCTGAGGAAAGCATCCCAGAGTCCCTTGCTCTTTGGAATGGGCCTGGGACTCCCACCTGCTCGCTGAGCCCCGGCAGCACTGACTGAGGACAGTGAACAGAGGTGCTCACACACCGGGAGCACGCAGCACATCCCTCCAGGGAGAGTCCACACAGGAGGAAGGGCGCAGGCCCCCCTTCAGCCCACCCTGCCTCGTCCCTCCTTGTAGCCAAGTTCTAAGGAGAGAATACACAGTGAGCACACACAGTGAGATGGATGTCCTAGATGGCTGGCCCCACTCACTGATGTGGCTCCCCAAAGCTGCTCCACATTTTCCCTACAACACGGGGGAACTCTGGAAGGTCCTGGGAAAGGGGGTCAGGACCCTGGCTCTGGTCCCAGGGTCTGCCACCCGCCCTTGGCATGAACCTCTGAGCCATGGGCATCCATTTCTTTCTGGGTACAGTGGGCTAGAGGGCTGCTGTACTCTGTAGCTGAGATAGACTCTCAGGCTGAGGGCCCTCCACGTGCCCCAAAGTCCTGGGCCTCTGGTGGGGTTAACTGTGTCTGTCTTCCTCCTTGTCTCTGTCCTCCTCAGCACCCCTCCAAGGTCCCGGTGTTAACCCTGCAGCTGCTGGACTTCTGCCTGAGCATCCTGACCCTCTGCAGCTCCTACATGGAAGTGCCCACCTATCTCAACTTCAACTCCATGAACCACATGGTGAGTCTGGGCCCAGGGCCCACGCCTGTCGCTGGCTGTGTGGCCTCGAGCACATTGCTTCCCCTCTCTGTGCCTCAGTGCTTAGGCTGGGCTGGAGTGGAGGTGGAAGGAGGGATCTTTTAGGAGTGCTTTATTGAGGGGTAGTGTTCAGGAAGAACCTAGAAAATGGAGAGGGACGCAGGTCAGACACAGGGAAGCAGCCAGGCAGACATGTGGCTTTAGGAGTAGCCCTGCCCCATCCCAGAGGGAGCCCTGCCATGTGAATTGCACTACAGAGATAACTATCTTTTAACTAGTGGCCCGGTGCACGAAATTCATGCACATGAAAAGAGGATTAATTAGAGGAAATAATTTAATATTGCTATTTGCCCTTTCTCTATAATAGAAGTGTCAGAGATGAAAAAAAAAGTAGTAAAATGTATATGAAAACCTTCCTCTGGTCAGAGTCTGGGGTGCACCATGGGACCCAAAGTTAAGTTCCCACCTACCCACATGTACCTCAAAATTGCGTGAGATCCAGACCTGACCAGCACCCCCCCGGCTGCATTGGTCTAGATCCAGACCCGGTCAGTCCCACCCTTGTCAAGCCCTATTGGGCAGGAGGGGTAGCCTCAGGTCCCCTGTCCTGGCACCAGGACGGGGTGTGTGGCCTGAGGTCTCCCAGCCTAGACCAGGGCGGGGGGCATGCCTGGAGGTCCCCCATCAAGACCCACTGGGTGGGGGGGCGTGGCCCCATTTCCCCTGACCCAGCACTGGGGGTGTACCTTAAGGTCCACTGTCAAGCCCCACTGAGTGGGGGGCATGGCCTGAGGTCCCCTTGTCAAGCCCAGCCAGGCAAGGGGTGCAACCTCAGGTCTCCTGGCCCAGTGATGGGGCAGGGGGTGTGGCCTGAGGTCCCCTCAAGCCCCACCTGGTGGGGGGTGCTGCCTGAGATCCCCCGGGCTGGTGCTGGGGTAGGGCAGGGGGAGCAGCCTGAAGTCCCCTAGCCCAGCACCAGGACAGGAAGCGCACCTTGAGGTCCCCTGTTAAGCCCTGCCGGGTGGGGTGGGGCCTGAGATTCCCTGTCAATTCCTGCTGGGTGGGGGACACAGCCTGAGGTCCCCCGTCAAGCCCCATGGGGGTGGGTGAAGGCATAGCCTCATTAAGGCTGATTGCTCATTAAGGCTCCTTATGGGAACTTGGCCTCAGCTGTGGGTGTAGCCATCTTTGTGATGGAGTGATGGTCAGTTAGCATATTCCCTCCCTGGTCAGCAAACTGAGGCTCTTTGGCCCCTTGAGTGTGGCTCTTCCTCAAAATACCACAGCCTGGGCGAGTCTATTTAGAAGAAGTGGCATTAGAAGAAGTTTAAGTTTAAAAAATTTGGCTCTCAAAAGAAATTTCAATCGTTGTCCTGTTGATGTTTGGCTCTGTTGACTAATGAGTTTGCCCACCACTGATAGGAAGATTACTGCTGACCAATTCTCCCCAAACAGAGTGACTTAAAGCAATCGCCCATCGTCATCTCACACAGCTGCTGGGGATCAGGACTCTGGGAACCGCTTAGCTGGGTTGTTCAGATTCAGGGTCTCTCATGAGGTCCCAACAGAGATGGGGTGGGGCTGCAGATGATGAGGGTTTGGCTAGTTCTGAAGGACCCTCCACTCCCCCAAAGATGGCTTACTCCTGTGTCTGTCAGCCCTTTGCCTCAACCCCGCAGCCTGTGTATCTTTGATAAGGCGCTTGAGCATCCTAATAGCATGGCCGCTGGCTCTCTCCCCCCTGTGAGTGTCTGGGGGCACAGCAAAGAGAAAACTGCTGTCTCAGAGGCTACACTCACCTCTGCCACCTCTGTTACCCAAGAGGCACAAGGACCTAGGTCTGGCCCACACTCGAGGGAGGGGAAGTGAGCTCAGAGTTTTGAAGGGTGTGTGTGTGTCAATGAATGTGTGCACACGTGTGCAAATGCCAGAGAGCAAGCGTGTCAAACTCAAAGGCTAACAGGGTCAGATAAACAAGGTTTAAGTTTAGGTGGGCTGCAAAAAAACCAAAAGCTTCAATTTTCATAGAAACGTAGGTTTATTTCGATAGAGACATGCTGAACACAAAGGGTCGAAATAAATGAGTCACCGTTAACATAAAATAATAGAACATTTTAATAAAAATTGATATTTTTTCTTGAACATTAACTTATCAGACACCGAATAACTGCGCAAGTTAATAAGCGTAATGCAAATAAACCTACTTTTCTTGTTCTCCGAAAGCGAAATATCTCCTGTTGCGCACACCAAACAAGTCAGTACAAGGCTAACGACATGGCCATCGGTTACTGAAAGGTCCTCTGCTAGTGTTAGTGGAGAGAAATGGTGTGCCTCCAGGGAAGGCAAGGGAGGGAAATGAATTGGGCACGACGGCAGCCATCAGTCATTAGCGAACGTTGTAGTTCGTTATTAATAACTATGTATAACAGGATGTTGTAAAATGAAGTTATGAAATTTTTATTAAAACATTTCTTTTTTTAAAATATATTTTATTGATTTTTTACAGAGAGGAAGGGAGAGGGTTAGAGAGCTAGAAACATCGATGAGAGAGAGACATCGATCAGCTGCCTCCTGCACACCCCCTACTGGGCATGTGCCCACAACCAAGATACATGCCCTTGACTGGAATTGAACCCAGGACCTTTCAGTCCACAGGCTGACGCTCTATCCACTGACCCAAACCGGTTTTGGCTAAAACATCTCTTACATAGTTACATTGGCTGGGCGGCGAAAACACTCACCGTGGGCCGCGGGTTTGCCATGCTCGCTGTAGAGGCTCTCCCACTGTGAGCAGTGACCTGACACCAGTTAGCCCTGCTGTGAGCTGCCTGCCCCCAGGGGAGGGGGCCACTCCCCAGTGTTTAGGACCAGGTGGTCCTATCAGCCAAACCTGCTCTAGAGGAGGGCATGCCCACTGGCAGCAGGGGTGGGGGCCCACCAGGTAAGGGCCATCAGGCCGACAGGAGGGGTTTGCCCCCCCCGTCACCTGGGGTGATGGTAAGCAGTACCTGCCTCCCAGGGCCCTCCCAGGGAACCAGCCGGGGTAATGGCTGTGCCACACGTGTTCCTCCACGGGTGGCCAGAGGCACTGACGTGGCCCCCGAATCTGTTGCAGAATTACTTCCCCAGCCAGAAGGAGATGGCTTATAACCAGTTCATCAAGATGATGATCATCTTCTCCGTCGCCTTCATCACCGTCCTCATCCTGAAGGTGAGCGGTGCCTGCTCCGTGGCTCGGGGAGGGCGGTGAGGCCGGTGGCTGTTTGGAAGCGGGAGGGACGTTGTCTGCTTCTTCTCTGGGGTGGTCAGACCCGAGGACAGGGTCCAGTTCAGGTCCGAGGCCCTAGAGATTTGGTGGCACACAGGAGGATGGAGAGGCAGCGACACTCTGCCATCCGAGGCGTCACCGGAACCAGGGCAATTTCCTTGG
>PVJN01044647.1:0-17234 GCA_004026805.1 Lasiurus borealis | reverse complement strand
CCCCCAACTGCCAGTCTGCTTGCCCCCAACTTCCTCCATGTGCCACCTGCTTGCCCCCAACTGCCCCCTTCCCCTGGCCTGATCTCCCGTAACCTGCCTCTGCCTCAGCCCCACCACCATGGCTTTGGAAAGACATCTAGAAGGTCTCCTGGTCTAATTAGCATATTGCCCTTTTATTAGTATAGATTGTGTCTGAAAGGAGAACATGGGGCACTATCTGTTTGTTCTTTTGCTTTTAGAGAATTTTGCACTCAGTATCACACTCAGGGTTTGGCCCTGAACAGACACATGGCTTTGTTGTGCTTTATTGCATGGCTTTGAACAAATCAAATTTTCTGGCCCTCAATTTCCTTACCTATAAAATTGTAGCAGTGGTTACTTATTTAGTAGGAAAGTTGTTATGAATATTATAGGTAATTTAATGTAACATATCTTAGACATAGTATTAGACATATGGTAACTATTAGTATAGCTTTTAGCAGGCCTTGCAAATATGTTTAAAAATAATTTAGTCCTCCAAAATGATATTTGATCTTTAAATTTTATTAAATCTATCATGTTTAGAGTGATTGCCTTCTTGCTTCTCTCTTAGTTATCTTATTGCTTTATATTGCTTTCCTTAACCAATTAGTTTATAGAACATATGCAATATATAATCACAAATGAATTTTTTAAAAGCCTGCATTGTAAGACTTAAACATCCAAATGAGTCCTTTAGAGTGTTCCCATAGGGGAGCTCTGTATTACACCAACATTGCTGCCATTGTTTAAGATCATTTTAGAGCTTCCTTTTAAAAATTGGCTTCAAAGTCAAGCCATCCAAGAAAACTGGTTACATTTCTTTAGAGTTACCCCTTATATGTATTGAAAAGAAAAAGGGTCACCAAACTTAACTCTTTCTTTATTAAGATAATATTTACCCTTAATTTAGTCCTCCTTATTTTTCTTTTTTCTTTTCTTTTCTTTTCTTTTCTTTTCTTTTCTTTTCTTTTCTTTTCTTTTCTTTTCTTTTCTTTTCTTTTCTTTTCTTTTCTTTTCTTTTCTTTTCTCTTCTCTTCCCTCTTCTCTTCCCTTCCCTTCCCTTTCCTTCTCTTCCCTTCCCTTCCCTTCCCTTCCCTTCTCTTCTCTTCTCTTTCTCTCCTCCCTCCCTCCCTCCCTCCCTCCCTTCCTTCCTTCCCTCCTTCCTTCCTTTTCTTTTTTGCCTACCCAATTCGATTTTCTCAAAAAATGTTTATTAAGCACTGACTTTATGTAACATTTGTGAACAAAAAAAGATAAAGATTTATGCCCCCATGGAGTTTTCAGTCTAGAATTTATTTCCCTTTATTCTTGAGAGCAGTCTGATTCCTCTTCGGGAATTTTCTCTTCATCTTGTGCCAACTTAGCTGGAAGGTAAGACCATGTGCTTGCTTTCTTTCTAGAGAATTCATAACAACCCTGTGGGCTACTTACTTTAATTCTTTCTTCTCTACAGTATTTTCAAGGGCAGTTTGCCCAGTGTAACATTTTCTTCTGGGAAAAGTGAGCCTTGAATGGGATGATGTAAGAAGAAATTGATTCATTCTATTCACAGCAGTGCCAGGGTAAAACTACTTTGATAGATTTGGAAAAATGTCCACAAAATAAAGTTACCTGAATATGGTAACTATTAGTATTGCTTTTAGCAGGCCTTGCAAATATGTTTAAAAATAATTTAGTCCTAAAGAAAAGGAAGAAAAGTATACTAAATTAGAGAAAAATGTGATCTCAAATTTGCTTTTAAAAATTTGTTTATACACATGTAGGAAAAGAAACCTGGAAAGGATAAACTAAAATATTGACTATTGGTAGTGAATCTGTGGGAAACATTTTTTTTTTTCAGAAAGAGAAAGAGAGGGAGAGAGATAGAAACATCAGTGCTGAGAGAGAATCATTGACTGGCTGCCTTCTGCACATCACCTACTGGGGATCAAGCCTGCAACTAGGGCATGTACCCTTGACTGGAATCAAACTTGGACTATTCAGTCCACAGGCCAGTTCTCTATGAACTGAGCCAAAACAGCTATGTTTTCTTTTTTGAAACATTTCAACATTTTCCCAATTTTAGAAAAAAAAAATTTAAAATGGGCAAATATTTTATTTAGAAAGGAGAAAAACAATATTCATAGCTAATTAATTTAGTTGGAAAGAAATTAATAAAATATTTAAGTGGGTTAAGCAAAAAATGGCATATGAAATACATTATTTAACAAGTTATCTTTCTTTATATTTCATGTTCTATTTTTTTGTGCTCTTAGGTGTTATTTTTTCTTTGATAATCTTTTTTTCCCTCAAAAGATAAAACTCAGAAGGATATGAAGAATCACCCAGTAAATTAAACTAATATAGAAATCTTGGCTGCAAATTTCAGCTGCTCAAACTGGTTTTCTATTTTCATGTCATGACTCTACCTTATTTAACTTCCAAACAGCCTCATAAATAATCCATTATCAAACCCACCTAAATACATTATACTTATGAAAGCAACCAAAAATTTCAGATGTCTTAAATCCTTAAAAGAAAAACACAATGAAACTCCACTTGTCATATTAAGAGTTGATCATAAATTAGAAAAAGCTTCAATCCAACAGAGCTCAGCACAGTTTTATATGCTTTCCCCAATTTTTCTTAATATTTTAAACCTTTTGATTTCTATTCATATAAACATGAATGCAGTTTCTTTCACACCTCCAAATGTCAATTCTTTCCTTTGTTGGGACAGTACCTGCTGAGGCCTTGATAGTGACATACAGGATATACTGGCAACACAATCACTCCCTACTGGGCAGCATTATATTGTATACACATTGGATTGGATTCTTGTATTCATTGTGCTGAACAGTTAAAACAGCCACAGCAATGATAAAAGATATCAATATCTTAATAAGGTGGGCCTCCAAACATTTGTTAAGTAACTTGACATGTAATACAAAATGCCAAGACTTCCAAAATAACTCACAATTAAACCACAGTTCCCTGGGCATGAATAATGCCAAGAAGTATCTGGAAATCTAGGCTTTGAAATTTAAATAGCAATTTAATTTCTCTGGTCTTCTCTGAAATATGCTTGACTAGACAGTAGACATTCAATCGCTTCATTTTTCATCAGAGCAAGCTATTGAATATGAGTTTGGTGATGCCCTTGAGGGTAGTTTTGTGTGTAGAAATACCATTCAGTAGTTAATTTGCATTTAAACAATAATAGCCAATTGATTAAAATTTTGAGATTTTAAAACCTCATTCTTCCTTAAAATTTTTGGTTAATTTTATAAAACTTGATTATATGTTTATAAGTCTAAATAACTTTTAACGACCTTTGCTTTCTGTCTTTATGGATTTGGCTATTCAGGATATGTCATATAAATGGAATAATACAATATATAATATTTTGTGTCTGACTTTTTCATTTTTGATAAAGTGTTTAAGGTTTATTAATGTCATAGCATATAACAATACTTCATGCCTTTTAACAGGCAAATCATATTTCATTGTATGTAAACATCACAATTTATTCACTTATCCATTGAATGACTCTTGCATGTATTTTTGTAATAAATGTCCTACTGGTCTCTCTACTTTAGTTTTTGACCTCCTATAGTTCTTTCTCTATACAATAACTAAAATATAAGCTTTTAAAACATGGAAGGTTATATCTCTTATCTGTTCAAATCCTTTCATTTTACTATATCACTTAGGCTAACATCCAAAGTCTTTATAAGACCTTGTAAAATCTTTAAAACCTCCCTACAACTGTTGTGTCTCTTGTATTCCTTTTTCTACTTCATACACATTATTAACACTCCTTCATACACTCCATTCACTCATTCCATTACAATCATAGTGGTTTCCTTCTATGTTCTGCATACACCAGGCATACTCATGCTTTAGGACCTCTGCATTCTCTTTCTCCCACATACACCCTGGTTTATCTGTTTATCTTCTTCAAGTCTGTGTTCAAATGCCTTTCACCACCTTGTCCTTCACCTTCTTAATGTGCTGGGCATTTTTTTCATAGCATGTATCACTGTTTAACATACTATACTGTATAATGTATGCATTATCTGGAAGTAGACAAGTTCTCCTCGAATCAGCTCATGAGTTAAAATTTGAGTACAAGTAGTTTATTTTGAAAGAAACGGCAAGAAAAACAGGTCAGTGAGTGAGATAGTGAGTCAGGGAGAGGTAAAATATTACTCATACTTTCTCTGTGGACAACTGAAGTTCAATTGCTTTTCACCAAGAGGTGAGGAAACTGCAGTAGGCACCTAACAGCACCACTTCTGTCATTGGTTGAGGACTATTTTCAGGACTTTGACACTCGTTTCTATCTCTCATTGGTGTGGGAAGAGTGTGTTACACATATTCGGGCAGAGAGTTGCTGTTGTTCACAGTTAATAGCCTTCAACCAGTAAGTGTGGAAGAAGTGTAAACAGGCCACTAGAATTATCAGCTCTACCTATTTATTTGTTATTATATGTATCCCCTGACTAAAATACAAAGTTTACAAAGGTAGAGACATTTTCCGTTCTGCTCACTGGTGTATACACAGTGTCCAGAACAGTATCTGGAACCTAGCATATAACCGATAGATACTTTTGAATGAATGGATGAATGAATGTCTTAAATATTCTATATTCAGTTCTAAATCTGCATAGCTTAAATAATATTTTCTTTGGGGGATGCAATTTTATTGCCTCCGACAATTTTTACAGTGGCTTTCTCAAGAGTGATGGTTTTGGTTGCTTTTTTAGTTGGCTGATGTGATTAATGATCAGAAGTTTTGGTCAGGAAGCAACTAATATGGATAGGATGTGCTGACCTATAAATTATATGTGCCAGGGCTTACTTAATTTAAAACCATAGCTAATCATATATTCCACAAGTCAGATGATTTTATAGTTCTCTCTTAGATGGCTACACTCTTGATAGTATTTTGTATCTCTTTAACTTTTAAAATATGCAGAATGTTTTTTCTCTAATGTTAGAGACCCCTGAAGTTAATCATTTTTTATATAGTTTTGTCTTTTGGTATCTCAACTCTTTAGATATTTTAAAAATCTGTTTGATTTTTAAATGTTGCAAATAGCTTCCAAATTTATCTTACTAAAATAAACTTTTTATCAAATAAAATTTTATTTGAAAGCCCAGTGCACCACTTTGATGGAAAAAGTGTGGGATTTGAGACCCTGTCCTCTTGAAACCACCACATCATTAAAGAAGTCTTAGAGGCACAAAATAAGTCCACGGGAATGGAAGATTGGCAGAGACTCTTATAACCCCAACTTTCAGATTTTCTGTGCCTTCTTATAGATTCTTCTTTGACTTTAATTAGATTAAAAACATAATCTTAAAAGTTACCATTCATTGCATATCTTCTCTGTGTGAGATACCTTAGTAATCTGATTTGTTCTCTAACCTTCATAGTCTTTCTGAAACATAACTAATGTTATTTCCATTAAACATGCAGAAATAGGTGCAGAGTTAAGTTGTCAATTTATACAGCTAGGAAGTGGCAGAGCCAATATTTAAACCAATCCTGTCTTAGATTTTCCTAGGTGTGAAGAATGTTTTGTCAATTAGCAAATATTCAATGAAGAGCAGTGAAGAATCAGTGGCTTATATAAACAGTGCTGTTATGTATTTTTCTTTGGAAAAGGCTCAGGGTCTAGAATCCAGAAAAATCATTCTATTTTTGACTCTAGTGTTATATTCTCAAACTCCTTAGTATCCTATCTAATAAAAGAATAATATGCAAATTGACTCTACCACACCCACAAAGCCATGCCCACCAGCCAATCAGAGTGAGTATGCAAATTAATCAACCAAGATGGCTATGGCCACAGAGAAAGCAGGAGGGAGGCTTGGATTGCCTCTGGCGATGGAGGAAGCCAAGTTTTCTGCACACCCTGGCTGGCCCAGGCTTCCACTTAAGGCAACAAAGTTTTAATGGCTGTGCAAACAGAAGGCTTGGCTCCACTCCAGGCTACAAAGTTTCAATTGTAGAAGATAAATAAATCCCAGATACCAGGGCCTCCACTTGGGTCGCTGGGAGGGGTGAGGCTGGCCAGCCTGCAAACCACCACAGGCCTCTCACCTAGGCCACCCCATACTGCAAGGAAACCCCCACCCTGATCCAGGTCACCCTTCTGGGCAAACCAGCTGGCCCCCACCCCTGCACCAGGCCTCTTTATTATCTAATAAAAGAGTAATATGCCGACTGAACATCACTCCAACACACAAGATGACTGCCCCCATGTGGTCAAAAGATCCTGTCCTCATGAGGGCACAAGAAGGCCACAACAAGATGGCTATCAGGGGAGAACAGTTGGCAGGGACCAGGCCTGCAAGGGAGGGCAGTTGGGGTGATCAAGCCTCTAGGATAAGGCAGTCAAGGGTGACTAGGCCTGCAGGGAGGGCAGTTAGGGGTGCCCAGGCCCACAGGGGAGGGTATATAGGGGCAAACGGGCTGGCAAGGGAGCAGTTAGGCATCAATCAAGCTGGCAGGCGAGTGATTATGAATTGATCAGGCTGTCAGACAGAAGCGGTTAGGGGCAATCAGGAAGGCAGGTAGGTGAGCAGTTGGGACCCAGCAGTCCTGGATTGTGAGAGGAATGTCCAACTTCCTGTTTAGGCCCAATCCTGGAAGTTGGACATCTCTCAAGGGGTCCCAGATTGGAGAGGGAGCAAGCTAGGCTGAAGGATCCCCCCCCCCCCCCCACACACAAATTTTGTACACCAGGCCTCTAGTTATATATAAGAATTAAAAATGGTATTAGACAAAAAAAACTTTTATCTTCAACATAGGAGTTTTAATGAGAATATTTGTTGAGCAGAAAGGGAATGATCATTTATGTATGCAATTTTATACACAGGAACAGATGAATGAAACCCATTATGAAAGAATATGATGCTATCCCAAAAGATCCTTAGTGGCAAAAAACAAACAAACAGAATAATGACACAGGTAGGAAACATCCTCAATCAAACTGGTGTTATTGTATACATGTTCAAATAGGTAATGGAGGTGAAAGTTGAAAGAGGAAGTCCTATATCAACTTTACTATAAGATCATTACTTTGGTCAGAAATAAAATGCTTTCAGTGACACACAGATACACACACACACACACACACACACACACACACACACACACAGATAGATAGATAGATAGAGAAAGAGAGAGAGAGAATATTGAAATATCTGGAAGCTATAAGAGCAAGAGCAATTAGTTATAATCACTGGATTTTTATAAGAAACAGCATGAATGCAGTATCTGTTTTGCAGCTAGACATTCTTATATCATGAATACATCTTTGATAATGTTTCTGAATTTTGTATGCTTGTATTAAAAGTGATACCATTTAGATAATTGTCATAATCATGACCATGTCCTAGATTGCTTTCCTATTCCCTTTTGTAACTGCCTGTTCTTTCAATGAGACCCAAGAGATGCAAAATTTGGGGATATGATTATGTAGCCAGCTGCCTCTATTAATGAAATTAATCTATATTAGACAGAAATTAAATATTAAATTAATCTCCATTATACAGAAATTAAATATTCCCTTAGAAGTACCCTAGTGTGATGTTTCTAATGCAGTGTTATGATTTATGTAAAATCATATGCTATAAAAGGGTTTAGGAGGATTTAATGTAATACTCTATATTCAGAAAAAAAATCACAATAGATGAAAATCTAAACTATTTAGAATTTTAGGAAGTATCTGGAGATAATGTTTTTTAGCCTTTCACAATATGTGTTCTAGTATTAGTATTAATCATTTAACCTAAAATTTTCCTTCTTCTAAATTTAATTTTCTCCTTCTACATCAAAAGATTAGTTCTTTACTCACAAAATGTAGTTATAGTGATACTTAAACTGTCATCCTAAGCCATATTACTTAGATCCTGTCAACTTTGTGGTATGTTTTCAGGTAAGTGAGGGTTGGAATAAGTCTACAATGCCCTGCAGCTAGACTAGAGGGTTCAAAATCCTACCTGTGGTACCTTGTGGGTAAAATGACAACCGCACCATGTTTCTGTCATTCTATAGTTATTAAGAGGAAAAGAGAGCAAGGGAGTCAGAAATTGTTGAGCATATTCATCTGGGAAACAGAGGCCTGTTTGCATCATCAAGAAGCTATAGCTTCACATTCCATAGAATTGTCCCTGCAAGAGGATTAACACCCCTTCCTTCCGTATTCCAATATCAGACTGTGTGTGTGTGGGAGGAAGGAGCTGGGGGAGAGAAAGATGTGCTCAACAAAGTCAAAATGGCACAAGGGGAGGTGCTCCAATGTAGAGGCCTGTCAGTCTCACCTAGAAAAGGGATTATTCATCAAGGTGTGGATTCCAGGGCAAACCCACAAAAACTTGGGAAGCTAATTGATTATTTTGAAAAAGTTCTTGGTGAAAACCCAAGGAGAAAAAACCTCTCTCTCTCCCTCTCCTCTCTCCTGACCCACTCTTGCCTGAGCTGGCCTGTTCTCTCTCCATAGGCTTGTAGTCTTAGCAGTTGAAGGCCATGGGGGACTCCAAACAGGCTCCAGGTGAGAGCCTGAGTACGGCCAAAGCAATGGATTGCAGCTGGGAACACAAGTAAAGCCAGAGAATGCTGCATTGGACGAAACTTTAATATGACACAGGATCTTTAGACATAGACTCAATTACTGGACTGGATTTTCCATGGCTGGACAGGTAGAGATAGGACACTGGGAACATTGGAGAACTCCTTTAATTTTGCTTCTGGAATAAACATCTCCACCAGACTTCATCCTCTTTGTGGGTCCCTGGAAATGCTTTTCCTCATGACACACAAAATACCACTTACATCTGGGACACCTATACCTCATTTTCTCATTTGTAATAATAATAACATATGGATCTCGTGATTGTTTGTATACTGAGATTTTACAAGTAAAACAATATAAGACAGTATTAGTTATAAAGCAAGTTATCAATAAAATTAGCTAATTTTCCATTTTTATTTTGAGATACTTCTTTTTGACAAAGTAGAATTCAAAGATTCTTGGACTCTATAACTTTAAGCTAAATTTCTTTGGCTGTTTTGTTCATTTTTGCCCAGTTGCTTATATAATATGACATAATCTAGCTAGATGTCATATTATATAGGCAACAGAACAACTATAAGTGTTTGAATGTGTCTTCAGCCATGTATTTATTAATCCAAATCCTGTTTGAAAGGCTAAGTGTACTGATACATATTTTAAAAATGTTTTTATTGATTTTTTTTAGAGAAAGAAGGGAGAGGCATAGAGAGATAGAAACATTGATGAGAGAGAAACATCACCGATTGACTGCCTCCTGCACAACCCCACCAGGTATTAAACCTGAAATCTGGGCATGAGCCCTAACCGGCTACTGAACTGGTGACCTCTTGGTTCCTGGGTTGACACTCAACAGCTGAGCCACACAACCAGGCTCCTGATATGTTGATCCAATAGTTGGGATCCCAGACATATCAATGAATCATTACATGCCAGTCTATGAAAAGATTTTCCTTTCTTTTTAATGTAAACCATTGTCTGAAACAACTAGGATCATTTGTTGTTGGTTCTATCACAGCCTAATAAAAGCAACTGGCCCCTATTTTCTTTTTAGATTTTTTCCTTTGATGCATTTGGCTTTATAGTAATTACATTCTCCCTTAGTTGGCTTTGCTTTCCACTGAACATAAACTTAGTTCTAATCCCTGAAAGCAAGTCTGGTTTCCTAAACCTTGTATTTGATATCTATCTACTTACCTATCTCCATCTATATTAATTAATTAATCTTTCTTTGTGGTTTTTTTGTTTGTTTGTTTTGTTTTCTTGTGAAATGATACAACATTTTGTACAATGATTATGCTCCAAAGTACAGGTGCTTTTCTAATTTTGCCCTAACCAATAGTATTGAGAATGGCCACTGCTGAAAAATTACCTTGCTTGTTTTACATGATATGTCTATTAATATGATCCGATATAGCATTTGCCTTTTGGTGACAGTGTTACATTGCTGAATTATATTCAATTTTTCATCCATTATTTCTTCCCTAAGCGAATCAGAGAACATTTGTCTTTATTAGCTCTCACAGTATTGATTTCTGCCTTTTCCTTCTATTGATATCAAACTACATTTTAATAATATCCTCCAAACATAGATTTGTTTATCTTAACATAACAAAATGATAAAAAAAATAAATTTAAGCAAGCTATGTTCTATTGCATTACACTATGAAGTACAAGATACACAGAATCTTGGAGGAGAGTAGGATGAACTCAATAAATGACTGACACGTTTTTTCCTTGAAGTGGGCTTTATGATATAAATTATCTAAGTCAATTGGTTTATGCTATTTTACCATGGGAAACTAAGTCAGGATTTCATGTTTATAAAGTCTATAGAATGGGCAGAATCATGCTTCTCATCAGCCAACATTTATTGTCTACCATATTCAGGGCTATATTCTGGAAGTGATGTTGAATAGCATAAGGTTTCTTTGTTATATGATGACTTAAAAACAAATTCCCACATTATATGAGTATAAAATTGCCCCCACTATACTCATATAATCTGGGAATTTTTTTTATATGATGATTTTAAAATAAACTCCCAGATTATATAAGTATAGTGGGGGCAATTTTATATTTATTTTGAGGAAATTAAATGCTTTTATAACTATGCAATAATTTACAGAATGTAAAGTTTTATGAAAATATAAGTACAATAAAATATTACATGCTCTAAATAATTTCCTTTAGTGTCCATATTGCAGAAGAGAATTCCTTCCCTAGTTTTTTTTTATTTTTATTTTTTTTGTTTTATTGATTTTTTTTAACAGGGAGGAAGGGAGAGAGATAGAAAGTCAGAAACATCTATGAGAGAGAGACATCAATCAGCCGCCTCCTGCACGCCCCACATTGGAGATGCGCTCGCAAGCTAGGTACATGCCCCCGACCGGAATCGAACCTGGGACCCTTCAGTCTGCAAGCTGACACTCTATCCACTGAGCCAAACCAGTCTCTGCCCTTTCCTAGTTTTTAAGAAATAGCTAGCTATTTATAACTTGGCCATTAAGAACTTTCAAAAAACTTCATTTAATATATTATTAAATAACTGAGTAGGCTCCAAATTACCAGCTAACAGTTTACATCTCAATAGAAACAAAACATTAAAAAGTTTTGTGACAGAATTACTGCAAAGAATGATTAATTGGATTAGGTTTCTTTGACAAATGACTTTGCTCTCTTTACAACTTTGATTATTTGTGGCCTTTAAAGAGATCTTTGAGTATAGGCAACTCACTATTCTTTTTAAGAAAAAAATTCAAAATGACAACCCTTTATTTTTAAATGATCAATTGCATTGTCCTTGCTGTTTCTAATGATAGCTATTTGTTGAAAGTGTCTTTAAAAGCTGGTTTAACCTAAAAAGAATATTGATCCTATCTATTCCAGCTGTGAAGATTTTTCAGATAGAAAAAGCCTAATTTATTTGGTTCTCCATTTTTGGTGTTAAAATTCACAGAACTCCACAATAGTCTCAGGTGGGCTCCATCAAGGTGCACAAGCTCACTGCATCGCTGTGAAAATCTGATAGCAGCTCACAGGGCTGCTGCAGTGCTGCTGTTTGCACTTTCCAGACAGAAAACAGGAGGCAAAATTTTTGTCTGATTCTTTGGAGTATGATTTACTGTGCAGCTTAAACTCTGGACCTGTTTAATGGTCCTAGCAGCAGAGTTTCTAGGCCAACGACTAAATCAGCTGTAGTGCTCTGCATTTGCAGACAAGCCTTGTGATTTACAAAATTTAATAAGCTGGGTCCTCATGACACTTCCCCCAAGATGCTGCTTTTATAGTTGCTGCCAAGAAGGTTGTCAAAGGAGCATATACCCATTGGTATAATGAAACCCTTCCTTTTTTTTTTTTTTTGCACAGAAGAATATAAATATACTCCTACTATTGGTAATTCATTAACAATGAATAAATTCTAGTGCTTTTCCCTTGCTGGATACAGTTATACATTAGTGACTTTTTGTATTGCTTTATGAGAGTGATATTTCTTGGGTAGTATTTTTATGTCTGCCAAATAGAATACAGATGAAAGTCAGATAACTTAACAGTTCCCATCTGCACATTGATGCTTTAAGTCAAGGTTTGTGTAAGTCAAAGTCCTGTGTCACAACTTGAAAGTTTATCTTTTGTGTTGAGGAAATATACATTGCTTTGTTTTGATTTCTTTATCTTTCTTTTCTTTAGCAGATAACTATTAGCAGTTTTGCCTAAGAGGTTTCTATTATATCAGCCTGGATCATGTTGTTTTGCTATATCAAGATGACTCTTTGGGGTCAACTTTGGTTTCAAAATAGAAAAAAAAGGCATTGGATGATTCTGTTTCGTTAAAATAGTCACTACTCTCACCAATCATGCTTGCCTGGGTCTGGAGGCCCTGGATTGCCCATTGTGTGATACTATATTGCTAAGTGAGAAGACTGGAAACATCACTGCCAGATCAGTTAATAGCCTCGGTTAATAGCCTCTTGGTAACAGGCACACCTGGTCATATTATTTGTTATTAAATAAAATTAGATTTTGCATCAGATTTGAGTTAGAAGTAGCACTGAGGTTACCTTTTTGGAGGGATGTTGTTCCTGTTGAGATTGTGTATACAATACAATGCATCTCCCATTGTTTTAGGCTTACTCACCCTTCCTTTTGAAGATAGATTTCCTGATACCAAAATAGCCACATATTCCCAATCTTTAAATTAGTTTGTCTTCTGTGTCCTGTTTCCTGTCTTCCATTGTTCTCGTCTCTTTTATCTCTCCCCATAAATGTTTTGTTTTCTGTTACATGAATGACTCACGGTCATGTAGATTAGTTCAGAAGTTTCTCTCTCCCCCCTCCGCCCCCACACCACCCCATTCAACTTAGTCCTGAAGGAATTGTATCCCTATTATAAATATATACATTTTATACTGTTTGGAAAGATTGGCTTAAATAAAATGATAAATGTGAGGAAAAATAGATATATTCTATTATTATAACCTGCCTGCTCTATTTTCTTTCCACTATAGAGAATTTTCATGGATGGATGGCAAAACAAATTGCAATCACTTGGGTGTTTTCCACTCTAGTTCTGTCAACTTGAATGACAAATGCATTTATTCTTTAGCTGAGAATTAATATATCTATATATCCATCTGTTTCTGTATACAAACACATATATTTTCTATACCCATGGGCAGATGGTAAGCAACAACTAAAGAGAACAGGTTGGGAATATATTTTTTTCTGGGATCAAAGAAAAAAATGTTTTATGTTCACATTTAAACGCTTAAGCCCTGTGGTAAGATAGCTTTTAAGGTCAACCAAAAAGGAAGTTTTTCCTCTTCTAGGCATCTATCAACAGTCCTTGGAAGAGCAGTCAGCACCAGCCTAATTTAACACCGCTCCTTGTCTGTGAAAAGAATGCCTCTTTGACATCATGTCACAACTTGCGCTTCAACTGAAGATTTTCCGGTGTTCTATCTTTTGCTCTGTTGTTTTCCTTTTATCATTTTATTCACAACCAATTTTAAATCATTTTTTATGTGTGTGCTAGAAAAAAGGACAATAAAGAAATGTGATATATAGATACAGGTATATAGATATAGATAATTTAAGTTTTTTTTTTGTGTGTGTATGTGGGTGGGGGGCATACTACTTACTTGGAGTCTGGCTCACCACTGAGGTTTTATTTAGTGGAGGCCGTTTGAAATGCTTTTGGGCTTTTGCTTTACTGAGTAGGGAATATCAGCTAACCGATTTTGAATGTGTCAGTTAGAATGGGGAGGGGAAATAGAGTAGCAGGAATTGATGGGACTGTGAGGATCATTTTTTCCCCTGTAATATAACTTCTGTTTTCTGATGAAAATTTGATTGAAATCTCCATTTTGAGTTTAGAAAAGGAGGCATAAAATTATGCATTCTTCTGTTACTCTTTCTATGCTGAAGGGGACAGTTGTTCCCTACAGATGGTCGGTAGCCCCAGACTAGGGTCTGCTGATCCTGCAGGCCACTTGTGGTAGACAGTGGCATGGTTTGTTGGAAATTAATCACCAGTCTTGACAAACACAGCTATGAAGAGACAGAAAAATTGGATGATGATTTTTTTACCAGCAGAGGCTGCTACAAAGCAATAATAGTTGGGGACCTGGTTAATCCAAAAGAAAACATGTGAGAATATCCATTCTGTTGGGGCAGGAGATATGAAAGAGAGAAAAGAACAGGAGATAATAAATACAATTGAAATTAGTCAGGGAAATGAAAATGTGTGTGTGTGTGTGTGTGTGTAGAAACATATAGACAATTCTTGGGAAAATGAAGCAACATTAGATATATTTGCAAAAAATTGAGACTCATCAGTATTTTTACAAATATATCTAAAATGCCAGTTTTGGATTGCAGAAAAATGATTTTACCCTCATCCTTACTCTTATTTCCCAAAGGTAAAACACACATCTTGAAGACATTGTAATGTATTTCCTTCTGGGGAAGTGCCTACTCAGAAAAATAAATCAAACATTTGTATACTTTCCTATCATTTGTTTCTTTAAGACATTTTTTTGTTAATTGTGGTGCTTTAAAAAATACATGGCAGTTGCACAGATGGGTAACACAAGTTATATGTTAACTATAGATAGTTATCTGGAATATATGACTTACATTGGTATGTTATGCTTGTTACAAAAAAAATCTATATTTCCTTACAGTGGGATTTTCCTTAGTGTTTGGAATACTGATAATTATAAATTTAATATGACCCTCAAATATTATTTCCCCCACCAAATTTCAGAACTGAGTGAAGATATAGGAAAGAAAACACCAGCATTCTATCTATTGACCACACATTGTACAATACTGGAGAGAGTTGGGCCTTAAATTTTTATTCCTTATGCAATCCAGAAGAGTCTTATTTATTTGAGTAGATTCAGTTTTTATATCACTCATGGTAAACTCTTTAATAAAGAATTCTAGTTCCAGTAATTGAGCAAGTAGGGAGAGTGTACATAGAATGAAGAAGCTTAAACACCTGTTGACAGAATCTCATGGAGGAATACTGGCTCTAATAGAAATGCATTTGCTTTACCCAACTGTTCAGTAATATCAGGTAAAATGTCATGCTAAATGAAGGAAAGGAAATGGAAAAACTGTTGAGTTTAGCTTTATATAAATACTGCAAACACTTATGTATGCATTGGATTTTTTGATATCTAATTTAAACTAGTATTGATCAGAATTCTTTTAAAATGACATTTGGTACCTTGAAATTGGTCCAGAAAGTCTTTATGAAATATGTTATCATCAGTTCCAGGTATGAACAGGGATTAGCTGAAAAACTGGCTGAAAGCTAATGCATGAGTGAATCAGGTTATAAAATTGATACCATCTATGAAAGTCTTCAAGAATTCAGTTGACTTCAACAAAAATTATTTAGCATCTACTAAATGCCAGATACTATGTTAGAATTAGCAACCACTAGAAAAATAAGACAGGCTTACTGACCAAATGGAACTTCAAGATTGGTGGGAAAGACATGTGAATTTCAAAATAATAAGAAATATACTATGAAAGAAATAATGCTACAGTGCTAGAGAAGTTCAGGGTGTGGTGCTTGTATCTGTGTTGTGGGGCCGGGGTGAGTATTTCACCACAGTGTGAGTTAAGACAGGCTTCTGGGGGTGATACTCAAGTTGATTTCAAGAATTAATAGCTATTAACTAGGGACATAAGTCTTGAAGTTAATTTTAAGGGATCATTTGTGTGTTCTACTATTTTAAGTCTTAAAAACCATGTTATATAGGTAATTTTATCTTATTTTTTAGAACCTTTAATTTAAATTCATCTGTGGCTAGTCTGAAAGTTCAGAGAATAGGAATCAATCATTCAAAAAAAATGGTCCATTAATTTAACTTATTTAAATATGAGATATAAGCATTTTACTTATTTACAAGCAATTAGTGATCATGTGCCAGGCACTGTTCTTTACACTGGGGTTATATCTTTGCTTTCATAAATCCTATATCACACTAAAGGCCCAAACAGCAAACTTGAATTTCAAATCTTTCCATATATAAAAAGGAGGGCTATATGAGAGTACATGTGTCCTCAGTTCCTTGGATAAGGTGATCCCAGGCCCAACAATAGGCCAGCTTAGCTGATGGAGGAAGAACATGAGCTCTTTATTCCAAGATGCCTCCTTTGTCAGGAATAGTGTTCAGGGAATGGAGCCCTGATGAGAAGTAATGAATTCATGCATGGGTGAGGTCCCTTGGCGTGGCTAGAGATCAGGCCAATCCGGGCTGTCTCGCCCAATCCTGATAGGGGCGGCCAGCCAGCAGTGGAGATGGACCATTGGAGGTTGGCTTGCCACAGGAGATTGGCTGTGGGAGCACAATGACCACCAGGGGCAGCTCCTGCATTAAACATCTGCCTCCTAGTAGTCAGTGCATGTCATAGCTATCTGTCAGTCACCCAGTTGTCTGGTAATCCAGTTATAACTGTCACATAATCTATATATAGATTACATAGCCTTACACAAAATGTATGAACAACATCTATTAAAACGTATAAAACACTTTCCCATGCATACTTTATTTTATTTTATTTTATTTATTTATTTTAAATATATTTTATTGATTTTTCACAGAGAGGAAGGGAGAGGGATAGAAAGTCAGAAACATCGATGAGAGAGAGACATCAATCAGCCGCCTCCTGCACTCCCCCCACTGGAGATGTGCCTGCAAGCAAGGCACATGCCCCCAACCGGAATCGAACCTGGGACTGTTCAGTCTGCAGGCCGACGCTCTATCCACTGAGCCAAACTGGTCTTGGCCATACTTTATCTTTTATAACAGTTTTGTGTGATGGCAGTATGTCTGTCTTTGTTCCTTTCCTTTAAGGCAGACTGTCTCACTTGCACATCTGTGAAGCATTACATGACCTCTTCGGAAGTGTGACCTCAACACGATCCTAAACTTTGACTTTTAAAACAAAATTCTTTATTGACTAAAGTATTACATATATGTCCTTATCCCCCAACACCCACACCCTTGGTGTCTGTGTCCATTGGTTAGGCTTATATGTATGCATACAAGTCCTTTGGTTGATCTCTCCCACTTAACCCCACCCTCCCCTACGTTCTCTCTGAGGTTTGACAGTCTAATCAATGCTTCT
>PVJN01044646.1:0-17247 GCA_004026805.1 Lasiurus borealis | reverse complement strand
AGAGGCAGTAAAGCCTCAAACAGACTGAAATTATAGCAGGAAGATTAAAGTTAGGTGGGGTAGATGGGAGATCAATCAAGGGACTTGTATGCATGCATATAAGCATAACCAATGAACACAGACACTGGGGGGGTTGGGGTATGCCTGGGAGGGAGGGGGGGCATGGGGAAACATGTATAAAAAAATTAATTAAAAAAAATCAATAAAATACATATATTTTAAAAAATAATAAAAAAAAATAAAAGTACACAGACTCATAAAAAATAAATAAATAAAAATAAAAATAAAAAATAAAACAGAAACCTCCGCTCATCCACACATACCCTTGATGTTCCCCATCTTTTTAAATGGATCCATTTTCTCTCCATCACAAGTTTACCCACTAACATGCCATCAAACTCATTTCCTCATGAAGAGGGCACAATTTTCTGTGTTTAGTTCACTAATATATTCCCAGGGCCTGGGCAACACACAGTAAATAGAGAGCTGATTAACTGAATTGTATTTTTAGTCACTTAAAATCAAAGGCAGTCCCTCCACCATTAAATATCATTCTTTCATTTTCATGGCAGTGTGGTTCGTCACTTATACATCAAATATACAGATATTGTACATCTTTATTCTACCAACCTAATTGTGAAAATTATGGAGTTTTAGGCAATTAAGGCACATTCTCCTATGGAGTAATACAACATCCGAGATAATGGCAAACCAACTTGTGAATTGTAAATAGCATTTTCACAGGCATGCCATAAAGAGTATAATTGGAGCCATTAAGTATGAAGCACATGAAGTTCAAAGGTTACTGAATAAATGTTATTGAACAAAGTGAAATTGAATACAAATTGACTAAAATTAGTGTTCATTTACCTTCTCAAAAGTACATCTATGGACCCTGAGGAAAAAGATTAATTTGATGTGAACCCTGAAAAGAAATTTCTCTGCTGAGATGAACTCACATGGCCAGTTAATCAAGAGCTCACATTTTATGAATAATACTAGTGGCCTGGTGCACAAATTCATACACATTTAAAGGAAAGTCATTAGAAGAAATATTTTAATATTGTTATTCACCTTTTCTCTATAATAGAAGTGTCAACCAAATTCATAATCGACAATGACAAATCTAAACATACACTTCATTGGCACCAGTGAGCACTTTATACGTATAACACATTCATGAATCAACTTAGCCTTTTATCCTATACTAGAGGCTCAATGCACAAAATTCATGCATGGGGGTTGGGGAAGGTCCCTCAGCCCGCCCTGCACCTTCTCCCAATCCAGGACCCCTTGGGAAATGTTAAATCAAGCCTAAACCAGCAGTTGAACAACCCTCTTGCAATCCGGGACCACTCACTCCTAACTGTCCACCAGGGCAAGGGACCCCCCTGGGGAGGGACCATAGGAAGGTCCCCAAGTGTGTCTGGCTGGTCTCACCCAGTCCCAATCAGCAGGACCCCAACAGCAAGCTAACCTATTAGTTAGAGTGTCTTCCCCCTGGTGGTCAGTGTGCATAATAGAGACTGGTTGAACGGTCAGACACTTAGCATATCAGGCTTTTATTTTCTATATATATAAAAACCACCCATCTGCTCACTCCTAACCACCCACTTGCTCACTCCTTACTGCTGACCTGCTTGCTCCTAACCACTCGCCTGCTCACAGCTCCTTAGCACTGCCACAGAGGTGGGAGAGGCTCCCACCACTGCCGCTGCACTCGTCAACTGTGAGCCTAACTTCTGGCTGAGCAGATCTCCCACTGTAAGAGCACAATGAGCAGATCTCCCACTGTAAGACCACCTGGTGGTCATCTGCCCCCTGCTGGTCAGTGCACGTCATAGCAACTGGTTGTTCTGGTCGTTTCGTCATAATGGTTGCTTAGGCTTTTATATATCCTACTAGAAGCCAGTGCATGAAATCCATGCATGGGGGTGGTGGTTATCCCTTAGCCCAGCCTGCATCATCTCCAATCTGGGACCACTGGAGGGATGTCCGACTGCCCGTTTAGGCCCGATTCCAATAGGTGGAGATTCTCCTCCCTGGTGCTGGGTCCATATGAATTAGATGGTTGGAGTCTCAACCTGTACACAAAAGAATTTCCTGTTGAATTCTAGGTTAGTGCACATACTTAGGTTTAGGTTAGATCCCTCTGGGCCAGCAGGTGCAGAGGTAGTCTAATGGTATTTCTCTGTCACATTGATGTTTCTCTCTCTAAAAATCAATTTTAAAAACATCCTCAGGTGAGAATTTAAAAAATATAGATATATTAAAATTTTTTCAGATCTAAAATTTTATTTGGTTCTTTTTTAAATTTTATTTTAATTTACAGTTCACATTCAATATCCTATCCTATGTAATAAAACCCTAATATGCAAATCAACTAAACAGTGAATGACTGATCACTATAAACTGACCACCAGGGGGCAGATGCTCAACATACTAGTTGCCACCTAGTAGTCAGTGTGCTCCCACAGGGGGAGCGCCGCTCAACCAGAGCTGGGCTCATGGCTGGCGAATGCAGCAGGGGTGGCAGGACTCTCAGCAGCAGCACTAAGGGGCAGCGAGCCAAGCAGTAGGGAGCAGCAAGCAGGCGGGCGATAAGGAGCAAGGGGTCCCAGACTACAACAGGGTGCAGGCTAAACTGAGGAACCTCACCTCATCCCCAGTGCACAGATCAGATTTTGTGCACCAGGCCTCTAGTTTAGATAATAAAAGCCTGATATGCTAAGTGTCTGACCATTCAGCCAGTCACTATGACACACACTGACCACCAGGAGGCAGACGCTCTGACAGATAGGTTAGCTTGCTGCTGGGGTTTGGCAGATCAGGACTGGGTAAGATGTCTGGACACACTTGGGAAGCCTTTCCATGGTCCCTCCCTGGGCCCTATTGTGCACCAGTGAGGTCCCTTGGCCTGGTTCACATCCTCTCGCAATTTGGGACCCCTCGGGGGATGTCAGAGAGCCAGTTTCAGCCTGATCCCCAGAGGCCAGGCCAAGGGACCTCACCAGTGCATGAAGTTGTATATATAGAATAAACTCGCTTAATTAGACCTGTTTCCTGATTTAGCTAAACTCTTTCCAGCGCAGTGAAGCACCCCAACTTTTCTTCCAGGTAATTGTCAGCAACACAGCAGTAAATATCAACATGAAATAGATTATTATTATAGATCACACAGGGAGAATAAAGGGTAAAATATTTAACTACGGCAGTTTTGACTAGATTCTGTGCAGTGAGAAAATCTGAAGTCTTTTCCACCATGTCTTACTTCTTTTCAGTCAAGTTTCTAAGCTTTCTAAATCTCCACTTTCCAGCTGATGAAAATAGGATTCCAACAAGTCTCCTATGTACCTACTCCAGAACTTTGGTGAGGACCAAATGAGATGAGAGACAGGAAAATGCTTCACAGACATTTGGTTAAAGTATAAAATGTTTGCACCTGGCTATAAAGCAAGTCATGTTACTGGGCTGAAGAAACTGCAAGGAGGCCAGTCCTTAGGGAGAGGAAGCCAGGCATTGCTACATGATGTCATTACCCAGATGGACACTTAGCATATTAGCCTTTTATATATATATATATTTGGGGCTGGTGCACAAAATTTGTGCACTTTTTTGTGCACTGGGGAGGGGTCCCTAAGCCAAGCCTGCCCCCTCTCAAATACTGAGAGCCCTCAGGGGATGTCCTACTGATACCTTACACCCACTACCTGTTGGAACAGTCTGTCCTTCCTTTGTGGGAAGTGACCAGGCTAATCAGGGGGAGGCACTAGCCCCATCACCTCGCTACTGCAGCCACTGCCAGTCACTGTAGCCACCAAGGTATTTTCATCAACAATAAAAAGACAACTTTCTTCAGGCATTTTTGAGATGTACCTTTCATAATATATGACACTTCTTTATTTTTCTTTTTATCCTCACCTGAGGATATGTTTCCATTGATTTTTTCCCCCTTCCCTCCAATTCCAGGTTTGGCCCTGTCACAAGCCTACAGCCACCACAACAAGCTGCAGGCTTGGGAAGCAGGCACCCTCCCCACGCCGCCCCTCCCATCCCAGGCTCAGCCCATTCCCAAGCCTACAGCCTTCACAACAGGCTGTTGGCTTGGGAAGCAGGAACTCCATCCCCCAAGCCTAAAGCCTCCATAAGATGGCCAGCTGAGAGTGACTTGGGTGCCAAGTATGTTCCTGGAACCCAGGTATGTATGCAAATTAACCAACATCTTATTTGGTTAATTTGCATATTCACTCTGATTGGCTGCGGGTATAGCAGAGGTTGGTCAATTTACATGTTTCCCTATTATTAGGAAAGATATAGATAAGAGCCTGGTGGCCATGTGCTGACAGGCCTTTCACCTGCTCTATGCCAGGGAGAGCCTCAGATGGAACCCTGGACCTTCAACACTATGCTCGCTTGTTTATGCCTCTGAGTCAACATCTGCAGGAAACTTTGGTTTCCTCTTTTGATCAATGGATTGTGATTTGCCCCATCCAATAGAACTGTTCTAAACCAAGCAATCACAGATCAAGCCTGAATGGACTTGAAAACCTCACTCACATAAAATGGACCTAATTAAAAACCTGAGCTGGAAATGTCCGTTTAAAAATGGCCACTCTGTTGTCCCGAGGATCTGAAGATTGCATTTCCCAGTGTGCAAACTTTCACCTGCATAGTCCCTCCTTTGGGAATTTGGTTTACACATCCTTTCTTTCATTTGTGAGCTGATGGGCGCATTCTCTCCAGCCTGGCCCTCCTTTCTCATTTGAGTTGACCTTGAGGAAGAGGAGGAGGAGGAAATTTTATTCAGTGCGTGCATGCTGGTTCAGAAACACTTATTTAATGCCTAACATGCAGAAAGTCCTATGTTTGGCACTATGCTGAAGGGAGGAAAAACAGGGAAGATGAGGGTTTAAATAATGACTTTTCAAACACAGGTCTAGCATCAGAAGATTGCAGTCTAGTTACGGTAACAAGTGCACACACACATGCGCACGCACGTACACACACACACACATACACACACACACACACACACACACCTGACAATAAAAAAAGAATTATAAATTTATAAGCATTCCATGCTATTTGGACTTACTTGTGTCCCTCCTACAAAATCTGTATGTTAAAGCCCCAACCCACAATGTGATTTGGAAATGTGGCCTTTAAGGGAGTAATTAAGGTTAAATGAAATTGTCCAATAAGACTGGTATCTTTTTAAGATAAGGAAGAGGTGCCAGGCGTGTGCCTGCAAGAGGAAAAGTCACGTGAGGGCACACTGAAATACACTGTCTGCATGCCAAGGGGAGATATGACAGGAAACCAATCCTCCCAGCACCTTGGACTACCAACTTTCAAAACTGTAAGGAAAAATATAGATTCCCATTGTTTAAGCACACAGTCTCCCAGGCTCTGTTATTCTGTTATGGTAGCTTGAGCTAACACACCTGTAACTCACATTCTTCACTTTTGTGCAAATCTCTACCCCTTCAGTAATGGCCATTCCATCTAGGGGTTAGCAGTGGCCCTGGAAACTCATTTGTCTGCCTCCTTGTGGGATTTCCTTCCAATTGTACCTCATCTGAAATGCCCAAACCCAGGAGCACAGCCGGCTCAAGTAGAGACAGGATCCCCCATCTGAGTCAGCCCAGCGCTGAGGAGTGCAGCAATGTGGGGAAGGGAGGTGACAGTACACACAGGACAATCGGAAAATGGTGCCCTCCCTCTGTGCAGACACAGCCGGTGACAAGTACACAGCTGGCAAGTAGATCCCCCTGGCCACTTGGCCTGTGTGCTTATGCAAAACCACATGCAGAACTCCAGCCCAGACTCTTGGCCCACCTGTTCTATGGCTGGCCTCTCACGGGCAGTTGGAAATCTGTCTCACAATCCAGGACTGCTGGCTCCCAAATGCTCACCTGCCTGCCTTCCTGATTGCCCCTAACCACTTCTTCTTGCCAGCCTGATCACACCCTAACCACTCCCCTGTCATCCTGATTGATGCCTAATTGCTCGCCTACCAGCCTGTTTGCCCCTAACTGCCTTCCCCTATGGGCCTGGTCACCCATAACTGCCCTTCGTTGCAGGCCTGGTCCCTGCCAACTTCCCTTCAGTGCTGGCCTTCTTGTGGTGGCCATCTTGTGTCCACATAGAAACAGGATCTTTTGACCATATGATGGCAGCCATCTTGTGTGTTGGAATGATGGTCAATCTGCATATTACTTTTTTATTAGATAGGATAGAGGCCTGGTGCATGGTGGGGGCCAGCTGGTTTGCCCTGAAGGGTATCCTGGATCAGGGTGGGTGTTCCCTTGGGTCATGGGGTGGCCTGGCCAAGGAGCCTATGGTGGTTTGCAGGCTAGCCATGCCCCCCAGCACCCCAAGTGGAAGCTCTGGTATGTGGGATTTATTTATCTTCTACAATTGAAACTTTGTACCCTGGAGTGGAGCCAAGCCTTCTGCTGGCACAGCCATTGAAACTTTGTTGCCTTAAGCACCAGCCAGGGTGTGCAGAAAGCTTGGCTTCCTCCATCACCAGTGGCAACCCAAGCCTCCCTCCTGCTCTCTCTATGTCTGTAGCCTTCTTGGTTGGGTTAATTTGCATATTTGCTCTAATCAGCTGTTGGACATGGCTGGTGGGCGTGGCTTTTTGGTGTGGCATAAGTATGGTCAATTTGCATATTACTCTTTTATTAGATAGGATTAGAGGCCTGGTGCACAAAATGTATGCGCGGAAAGGGGATCCCCTCAGCTCGGCGTGCACTCTCTTCAATCTGGGACCCCTCAGGACCTCTGGCTCCTAACCATTCACTTGCCTGCCAGCCTGATCTCTCCTGACAGCCTGTTCGCCCTGACTGCTCTCCCTTGCTGGCCTGATCCCCCTAACTGCTCTCCCCTTCCTGCCTGGTCACCTCTAACCTCATCTGCCTTGGCCCCACCAACATGGCTTTGTTGGGAAAGATATCTCTAATGACATCCAGAAGGTTCTCTGAAAGATGTTCAGTCTAATTAGCATATTACCCTTTTGTTAGTATAGATGTCACCTTTTCCTAAAAATGCAGGTTGTTCCCAGGTTTTCCCTATCATGGAAGTGGAGACCACAGTAGAATTCTGGGTTCTGACCAGGGCTTATATACTTGTGCTTTATCTCAAAAGATGTGATTCCTAAAAGAAGACTCTTGGATATACCTTAAACATTTCTATCGAATTTCCCAAATCATCCTACAAAAATGTTGAACCACTTTAAACTCCCACCAGCAACCATGCATGTGCGCTCCATCCCACTTTGATGCCAATATCATTGATTTCTCCCTAGAAACTTCCCTCCCATCAGCCAAGACTGCTTGGTACTTAAGCCAATCTCATTGTTCAGTGGGGGACTTGATTTCCCAAGATAGAATTATGGATGAGGAAAAATAGTTTTCCTCTACCTTTTTGGGTTCTTGGTGGAGGCCCTTGTAATGAAAGACAGATCACCAAGAGAAAAACAAAAGTTCATTAACATGTGTACCTCTTATATATGTGGGAGATCCCAGGGAAAAATAAGTAACTCCCCAAGGTGGCTTAGAATGCAGATTTAAAATCTTTCTAGGAAAAGGGGACAGGAGATGTAGGCTTCTTAGAGGAGATTAAATGATTTTTAGGAAAGATGAATGGGGGTGGAGGAAAATAGTTTATAACAAAGTTTGGGTGTGATGCCAACTTCTACTCTCCTTTCCTGTGAGAGGAGTCAGTCTTCTTTGCCTGATGACACTTGTCCCATCAAGGGGACCTATGACATTTAAGCTCGTTTAGGGGGATCCTATTTTAGGCAGATCAGGAGACTTCAGTGAAAACCTCTGCACACATTTACTGTTTTTCAAGTATCTGCAGCTCAAGATCATCAATATAACAACACAGTGTATATTGAGGTGGCATGTTCTCTGATCTGCAGAATAAACCCAACAAAAGCTTGTTTCCTCTACTGTGGCTTGCCACAGCAGTGTTATTCTCTGGAGACAGTATTCTAACCAGACTTTCCTGGGAGTGGTCATAACATTAACCTGTGTTTATAGAAAGGTGTAGGCATCACTAAATAACCCAGGAGCAATTGTCTCATCTTGTGGAAAAGGAGATAAAGTTATGATAGTTTATCTTCCTTTCCACAGGTTTATTATGGGTTTGTATCTCCCCTGTCCCCAACACCATCAGCAGCCCCAGCACCTCTGTTTCGGGCCTTGAGGCTGCTGGGTGTCAGGCCTGTAGGTTTGTGTCTCCAATCCACCCCACCCCCATCCCTAGCCCCAGGTCTGCAGTGGCGGGGCTTCAGAGTGCCTGCCTCCCTATGGGTTTGTGTCTCCCATCCACCCCAGCAGTCTCAGTGCCACCTGGCCACTATGGGCCTCACCATCTTGGTTGGGTTAATTTGCATACTCACTCCTATTATCTGGTAGCATAGAGGAGGTACAGTCAATTTGCATGTTTCTCTTTTATTATATAGGATGTTTTTTGTGTGTTTTTTTTAATCAATTTCATAGAGGAAAGGAGAGGGAGAGAGAGACACATCAATGAAGAAAGAGAATCATTGATCAGCTGCCTCCAGCATGCCCAATTCCCCCCCCTCCACACTCTGGAGGCTGCCAGGGTGGTCCAGAGGGGTGGGGGCCATCTCCCTTCAGCTCCCCAGTGGTTTTCACCCTCAAGGCTCCCAGACCAAGTGGAAGCACTTTCAGAAAGGGCCACCTGTGCAAAACTAACATCCTCTGTCACCCAAGTAGTAGCTTCCACTCAAAGGGATGGCCCAGGTAAGTGCAGATTGAAGAACCTAGCTCAGCACCAATCTCTAAAAATCAGGAAGATACACCAGTACTGTCATGGGGAAATGCAAATTCAGAGGGAAGAGTAATAATTGAGTCCCTTAGTCTCTCCTGATCCCTTTTATTCTGTTCATGAGCAACTCACAGCTAATATCTACTCTGATTCCACATCTGAGGATCAATAATGAGGATGACTCTAGCCAGGTAGCTCACTCTGATACGCCAAGGTTGTGGGTTTGATCCTTGGTCAGAGCACAAACAAAAAGCAACCAATGAATTCATAAATACATGGAACAACAAATCAAGTTTTCTCTCTTTCAAAAAAATCAGTAAAGTAAATAAATCTGGATGACAGATTTAAATGGGAAAAAATATTTTTAATTAAAGAAAGAAGAATGAGGGATGTGATTATGGACTGGACTTCACCTTGGATGTGATTGTGGACTGGACTAATCAATGGACAAAAACTGCACCAAAAACTTGGTAGGATGTGAAAGACAGTTTTGTAAAAACCTTCCAACTAAAAATGTCTACCTCAGCTCCCTGCCATAAGACCACCACTGCTGCTTGGTTCTGATGGCCTAATTCTTGGCCCTTTTAAAATGCACTTGTTTCTGGGAGCCATGGCATAAGGAGCTCTTGTGGCCATACAGCACAGGGAAGTCGCTAAAGGAATAGGCTCTGCTGCTTTCTGGTGTGACCCTGAGGTGACCTTCCCCTCGGAGGCCCATTTTTTATGTGGGGGAGGCTCCTCAGCACTGCCTCTATAGGATGCAGGGAGCATAACAAGGTGACATGTGCATGAGTGTAGTGCAGAAAGCAACCCTGAATGGTAACTAACTGCCCTGCAGGAAGCTCAGTTGGTTAGCATGTCATCCCAATACACCAATGTTGCAAGTTTGGTCCCTGGCCAAGGCACATAACAAGAACAAGAAGAAACTAATGAAGTATAAATAAGTGGGACAACTAATCTCTCTCTCTCTCTCTCTCTCTCTCTCTCTCTCTCTCTCTCTCTCTCTCTCTCTTCCCCCTCTCCTCAATAAAACCAATAAATAAACAAGCAAATAAATGTTAACTATCATTAGTCTTTAATACTCAAATATAAATTAGTCTATCAGCTCTGTTTCTTAGAGGATGACAGAAGTTTAGACTTTGGTTAGTTTTTAAATTAACTGGCCAAAGAGTCAGTGATTCCAGCTCCCTCAGTTGTCACCTGCCTTTTCTCTAATGTCGCCCACCCTCAGGCTGATGTCCCCCTTCCATCCTCCACTATCAGAGTCCTCACTGCAGTGCTACCACTTCACCTGCACTTGGGGCCGAGGTCCCACAGAAGGTGGAGAAGCTCTGCCCGAGCCAAAGGTTAGTCAAGGGCAAGCTTAAAATCCTGTCCCTCTCCAGTGGCTGTAAGTTGGACTTAATAAAAAAGGTGGGTTATGGACTTAGTGGGAACCCACCTCCAACGTGGAAGGAAGAGTAAATAAGAGGCGCTGTTTACTGACACATCTCCTGCCTCGAAGGAGTTGCATGTCTGGCCCAGGTGTGGGCCCCGGAATTCTGTCAGCACTGGGAAATCAATCAGATGCCAGCCTCTCTC
Source organism: Lasiurus borealis (assembly GCA_004026805.1). Taxonomy (NCBI): domain Eukaryota; kingdom Metazoa; phylum Chordata; class Mammalia; order Chiroptera; family Vespertilionidae; genus Lasiurus; species Lasiurus borealis. The sequence goes on along the minus strand of PVJN01044646.1, from coordinate 6,861 downwards.
CCACTCAGTGAAGCTGGCATTCCCCTCAGTGGACTCACCAGATGAGCGCCAGCTTAACTGCTAGACTCAGAACCATTAAGGACAGCTGTGCTGAAACTGGGTTGAAAATCTTCGATAGGGATCTTTCCTGTCCCCTCTCTGAAAGGGGCAGCCTTCAAGATTTGAAAAGGAACCTCCCAGCACATAGGTCAATGTGTCCCTCTGCAAAGTACATGAAGGCAGCAGGACACCCTCGTTCCAGTGGCACCTCCTCTGTCATTAGAGCTCTTGGGTGGGCCACCTTCCTATTCCTCTTGTTAAAATTATAAATATTATGGAGAGATAATGAAGTGAAATGTGATCAAATATTAATGGCAAAGGGGGAATTGCCTCCCCCCTTGTAGATAGTCACAGGTGGTTTGGAGGAAGGATTGCTATTACGAGGATCAGCACAAATGACCATATGCTCCCCTCCACAGCACCAAGTTGTCACTGGAAAGGGTTGGAGTAAGTTCTCCTTGACCATGCTCACACACAGCACCAATTGTTGGAGTACTCACTCCTTGAATCCTGCTCCACTACACCAACTGTTGGGTCTGAGTCCCTCTGCCGGGGACTGGACCTTCTTGGTCACTGGGCAGTAGAAGACGAAGAAGATATGAGAAGTCCTGGGTATATTTGAGAGTTTTTATTGCAGGTCAAGTAGCCATTGCTATTTAATAGCCACCAGACAAAGCACTCTAGCAAAGTAGCCTCATGCAGTAGCCACTGCTAACATAGCAGTCATTAGCAAACATAGGAGCCTCACATAGTAGCAGCCTCCTAATGGCTGGTAAGTAACAACTTACATACAAGCTCAAACAAAAGAGGCTTTGTGCCAAATACAAAAAGTCATGCCTGTGCAGTGTATAGCTTGCTATATACTTGCTTTTGCACCTGTGTATAACCAGTTAACCTTGAACACCTTGATTAGGATTCCCACGCTCAGAGAGGCCTTGAACATCCCGTGTGCTCTAGACAGGGCCCCCACAGAAGGCTAGCCAGGAACTACATTTCTCAGGTCCCCTTGCATTTGGGTGGAAGTGAAACATATCACTTCCGGACTGACATGATTAAGTACCAGGCCCTTGATTCTCCACATCCTCCCCCACCTGCCAAATGGGTAACAGCTAACACCAGGCCTGCCTTTGTAGCACAAGATGGTGAAGCCCTGAGGTGGATGTGGCTTGAGCCCCTGAGACCCCTTGGAAGAGAACGTCTGGGTGGGTTGTACAGCTGTTAGTATCATTTCAAGGAAGAGGCAATGCAAGAAGTAGGCCTGTTTGTGGTGCTCTTACAGGTGTGGTGTGCGGGGTGAGGGCCATGGGCATATTACAAGAGGAGAAAAGTGCACAGCAAGTTACTCATGCTGTGGTTCAGAATTCCCAGACTCTACCAACCTCAGTCAAATCACAGGAGGTCACTGAACAGACAGAACAAGAATCCAGTGCCTCCAATAGAAGTTGTTTTGTTAGGGGAACTGTTTCCTATATTTGAGTAGAACAATGGGTTGTTTTAATTCTTATTTTGGTTTTAATTTTGCTTTTCACAAGACCTGAAATACTAGCCTAAATAAATGCTTTTTATCCCTAAGCTTCTCTGCATACTTAGAAATAAAGCTCCAGCAAAAGACAGTTCCCATTTTGCATACATACTAATATACACGTTTCAGTAGTTTCTGAAGCTCCAGCTGAAATGTGGACCACCTAATAAAACATGGTAAAGCAAGAGCAATGATGGTAAACATTTTACCTGTTAGTCTCCTGTCCTAGTGTCTGTCATGTGGCACACTTCTTATGTGCCAGGCTCTGTTCCAGGAACTTGGCATAGATCAGTAAGTGTCTGCTGAATACGTATATAAAACATTATCCAAAACCATTCATCTTCTCTGTCAATCAATCAAAATACCTTGAACGGCTTCCATGCAACAAAATGCCCCCAGCTTCCTTTCTCTGTAAGTGTTGGGCAGGATGTAAGGTGTGAAAAGTAGGAACCACCCCTAACAACATTTTTTTACATCACAGTTTTGGCCCAAACCTGAACCAGCCTATTCATTCCATTGCCAATTTTTGCCTAATTCTTTTAGAATGATGTCTACAAGTAAATTGACTTGGTTCTTTCTCCAATGAAGTCTTTTGAAAGTCCCCGTTGCTAATTTTCTAATTACCTCCACCAATGAAGTCCTAAATCACACACCCAACATGAGTGAGATAATACTGAAAATTCTAACTATCAGTGTTCTAGTAAGTAAACATCAAAGACTTATTCTCAGTGAGTTAAACAGAAAAGAAATTTATCTGCAGAGCATTGGCCAGTTTGCAGAATCAATGGAAGGTTGGGGCATCCGGGCCAGAAGAGGAAGGAATATGAAGGGAAATAAGGCAGTGAGAAGACTGTACCCTACAAACAGTCTTCTTAGCACATTGTCACTGGACTCTTGTCTGTCTCACACACAGAAAACAATCCTTGAGTGTCCAGTTTCAGTCACTTATTTCAGAGTCCAAAGCAGGAAAATCTAACTGACTCAAGCTCTGTCACAGGCCTGCACCTTAGCAGCCAGTAAGCTAGGAGAGGTGATAACTGCTCCCCTTCATTTCTTGAAGAGGGTAATCTGGAGACTAGGATATCAAAAAATAATATGTCTATTGCACTACACCCCTTGGGCTTCCCAAACATATTCTCACACTCTTCTTCCCATATTTAAGTGTCCTAAAATTTTCTTAATATAATTCAAGTATCCTTTAAAATACTGAAACCTCCTGTGACCCCTTTCCTCCCCCCTACCCCCCGCACAAATTTCTGCACCAGGCTTCTAGTTAGAAAATACAGTCCATGCTTCTGAAGCAAGGTATGATGGCTCCTGATTGTCATTGCTCATGTTATGTTCTCTTGCACCCTGGCTCCTGTTATAAGCTATTGACCTGGACATACTCTATTTCAATGAGCAGGAAAGAAAAATAAAATGGAATTTTAAAACCTAAAGCTGAGCAACAATATGCCTTCATGCTTACCTGACATTCACTAAGTACACAGAGTCAGAATTAACACCATGAAAATACCGGCGCTTATCACTTCAGTAAGGTTTTCTAGGCCCATTATAAAACAATTGATTTCCATCCCTGTGAATCTGGAATATTCCACTTTTTAAAAAAATACATTTTATTGATTTTTTTACAGAGAGGAAGGGAGAGGGATAGAGAGTTAGAAACATTGATAAGCCTCCTGCACACCCTCGACTGGGCATGTGCCCACAACCAACATACATGCCCTTGACCAGAATCAAACCTGGGAAATACTGAAAACCACTGAGTTGTACACAGCACAAGGAGGTGATCTGCTCATGGTCACACAGTTGTAACGAGCTAGATGGTGGACACAGGCAGCCTTGCTCCAGAGTCTGTATTCTTAATAATCACACATGATTTTTCTCTAAATACAAACTAAATCAATGAACAGCTTGCCGCATCTTCACCAATCAGGGCTCTGGGCCCCACGGCTGGAGAAGATGACAAGTCTGTCTGAGTGAGGCGCTGAGCAGCTCCCTCTGACAGTAGCAGGAGCTCTGGGCCTCCATGTCAGCTCAGGGGCCCTGGGCCAGGCACCCTCTCATTCTGAGTCCAAAAATAATGCCTCCACAGGGTTGCTGTGAAACCAAAGCAACTTTTTTAAAGAGTGCTGGAGCATAGTTTGCCATCTATGGCCAGTGGGCCGAACTGGCTCTGCCAGCAATTTTTTATGTATGTTACGTAAATTGCGACACAATGTACCCACTTAACGTGTACAACTCAGTGGTTTTCAGTATTTCCACAAGCATGTGCAACCATTGCCAGTCCATTTAGAACATTTCAGCATGTCAAAGGAAACGTGTACCTTTTGTTATTACTCCATCCACAGCATCTCTCCATTTTTCCTACCCTCTAAGCAACCACTAATCCACTTCTGTCTCTGTAGATTTCTTCTAGTGTGCTTTTCTCTCCCTGGCCTTCCAGTAGCATCACACAGGCTGCTGACTTCAGTCCTTCTAGACATTTCATTCGTATGAGTGGTCTTTGATAACTGGCTTCTTTCACTCACATCATGCTTTCTAGATTTATGCGTATGATAGTATGTACATCAGTAATGTATCTCATTTCTTTTTGTGGCTGAATAAGATTTCATTGGTGGATATAGTGCATGTTGCTCATCCATTCTTCAGTTGATGGACCTTTGGGGCTGTATTAACCATTTGCTGTTATGATGCTGACATTTTTGTAAATGAAAGTTGATTGCAATGCAGCCACATCCCAGGCTGGGGTGAGGTAGGACAAGCAAGGTGCCCAGGGTGCCAAGATGAGGAAGATGCTCGGGTCCTAGAAGAGCAGGGCCAGCCTTGGCCATGCCCCTTTGCTGGCCCAGAGCCTGCTACCCCCTGCCTTGGAGCAGCAGAGTTAAAGAGTATGACACAGAGACGCTCTGACATCCCAACTCTAAAAGAGAAAGCGTGCTCATCTTTGTCCTTAAGCCACAGACTCCGGGCTCTCTACTCTCCAGTTTGGAAGAAAGGACAAAAACAAGCACTTAGCAAGTCATCTGAAAGTCATGACTGCCGGGTCCCACCTTCTCAACTGTGCCCTGAAAATTATGGAGACCTTTTAGGGTCAGAAGCACTGATCCTGGAATGGAGATCTCCCTTCCAGCAGCTGTGGTTCCCAGCGTTCTCACAGCCGAGTCTCAGCATCAAAACCAGGTGCCTTCCCTGGATGTCAGCCAGAATCCCACTGAACTCGAACCCCTGGGGTGCCGCTCTGATCCTACAGGCCGCTGCTTGCCTCTGTGACCCTGGGGATGGGGTGGGCATTCTGGTTGCCTGGATGCCTGTGTGGCAGCTGGCAAGAAGCAGTTGAGTCAGTGGCCGTTCGAGGAGACTGCTCTGTCCCAGAGCCCTCCAGTGATGCCCGGGCCTGACTGCAAGCTCCGGGCCACATGGGAGGAGCCCTGAGGAGAAGGGGGAGACTGGCCTGAGTTGGAAGAAGGAACACTGAAACCAGGGCCAGCACATGGCTGTCTCTCTGACCCTCCTTCTGCTTCATATCTGCGCCAGGAAGAGAGCTGGCTCCATGGGGAGCCAGACAGTAGCCTCACCTGTGCCAACCGCTAGCTCTGTGGGATCCTCCAGAGTGGCCCTGGAAGAGCTGTAGCTTCCCCTCCTATGACAGTGCCAGTCAGCCACCACAAGACTAGAGGACCAGGACAGCAACAGTGGCAAAGACAGGGTGGATCAGGCCTCAGAAGAAGCTGTGAAACCAAGAGACCCAGTACCCTGCAGGGCATTCAGACAGCCTGAAGCCCCATCCACCTCCCAGGACCCAAGGCTGCACCTTGCCCTTCCACCCCCTCCTCCGCTGCTGTCTCTCCTAGGAAGTCCTCCCAGTTTCTAGTGTCCTCCTTCACACCTCCTTTTACCCTCCTCTCGGTATTTCCTGTCCTGTCTTTCTAACTTCCTGTCCTGTCTTTGTATGTGTGTGTCTGTTTATAATGTATTTTGTATTCAAGGTAGCACCCGACCCAGCAGAGGAAGAGTGAAGCTGGGAACGATTCACCTGTAAATGACAGAGCCCTAACCACGTGGCTGAGCACCTGCCACAGCCCGTGTTTCTCATGCTCTCAGGGAGCTAGGCATGTAGCCAACTCTCATTCCGTCTCGTCTTTATCTCTTAATGCACTTTTCTCTCCATGGCCTTCCAGTAGCATCAGCACAGGCTGCTGACTTCAGTCCTTAAATAAACAGAACCTGCCTGCTCCAGGAAAAGCCCAGGTGTGTGCAGGGCCAGCATCATCCCACTGCTCACAGGCGCGCTGTCCATGCCTCCACATGCCCATCTCCATGTCACTGCCCGCTCCTGGCAGCAGCCCGGCTGCCTTCGAGGTAGGAGGGCCGTGACTGAGCCTGCTGCTGTCACAGGCATCCTCTTTGGCAGAAGCAAGGACATATGTCCTGAGGTGCCCAGGTCTCTGTCTGCAGCCCAGGCCTTCCTCTGTTGACCTAAACCCACCTCAGGCATCTACTGGCCATCCCTTGGATTCCCACAGGCCCCTGAGAAAACCAGACCTGGCTTTGAGCCCAAACTCTGCCACCAGCTGGCAACTTTGGGGAAGGTGCTGACTTCTCTGAGTATATCTGGTGTTGGGAGGACATGCCCCACACACCCTACAGAGCCATCTGATGCTCCACCTGACTATTCAAGTGGGAATCCCTGAAGCCCAGCAGGGTGTGTCCTGGCTTGTGTGCCAAGACAACACAATAGGACGTCTATGTGAGTCAACCCACTATCACACTGTCACACACACATGCCACCTATGGCTGGCACTCCAGAGGAAAGTAGTCTGTGAGGTCAAACGTCAGGCTGCCCCAAGCGAGGAGGTCATGCTTAGATCTGGGAAAGGGGTGATGGGAGGAGCTAGCATGGGGCCAGAGGACACACTGCGAGCCTGAGCACCAGCACCCATTGCCTCACAGTCTGTAGCCTGAAGCCTGCAGCCAGGGCATGAGTCCTCCCTGCTGGCCGGGATGGCCTCCCTCTGCGGGTCCACAATCCCCCCCCAACCCCCAGCGCATGTGTGTGTCCTCCGTCCTGTTTCATGGCACCATCACCATGGCTCAGGGCCAACATGAAGGCCTCCTTCTACCACTCACCTCCTCAAGCACCCTGCCCCAAGCAGAGGCAATCAGAGTACAGGGAGGGGACTTCAGCAGGAACCAGAGAGGCAGCCTTGAGGTGCACAGAGACCCTGGGGCGGCCTGGAAGTGGGAATACCCTTCATTCAGCTCCACCTGCCTATCCCCCCCACCCCCCCCCCCCCCCC
>PVJN01044645.1:0-17244 GCA_004026805.1 Lasiurus borealis | reverse complement strand
CCTCCCTCCCTCCCCTCTTTCTTTCTTTCTTTCTTTCTTTCTTTCTTTCTTTCTTTCTTTCTTTCTTTCTTTCTTTCTTTCTTTCTTTCTTTCTTTCTTTCTTTCTTCTTTGTTCTCTTTGATACAATACCAAAGTTTATTTAAGAAACATGGCTAAACATACACAAAAAATCTGGGTGGCATGTAATTTGATTCAGTGAGGTTATCCTGTCTAAGTGCGCTAATTACAGAAAGCCATTTCCAGTCCATTAAATACATTTATCTGGACACAAAAGTACTGTTGTGATATTAACTTTCACAGCCTGAATGCAAGCTTCATACAATTCTTGGTTTAAAATTCCACTAAAGTACTACAGGTTACATTGGTGCTTTAATCAGAATACACTTATAGTTTTTACAGTGGAACATGGGCCAATTGAATGAAGAGTAATTTCTCTCTGCTGCTAATACTTGCATAGACTTTCAAATGTCCTCTCCATTGTCTGGAAGCCTACTACTCTTTTTTTTTTTTAAATCTTTATTGTTCAGATTATTACAATTGCTTCTCTTTTTCCCCCCATAGCTCTCCTCTACACAGTTCCCACCCTATCCCCTTTCCTTACCCCCCGCACTGTCCTCATCCATAGGTGTACGATTTTTGTCCAGTCTCTTCCCTCACCACCACAACATTTTCTCGAGAGTTGTCAGTCCACTCCCTTTCTATGACTCTGATTCTATTATATTCACCAGTTTATTCTGTTCATCAGATTTCTTATTCACTTGATTTTTAGATTCACTTGTTGATAGATATGTATTTATTGTTCATAATTTTTATCTTTACCTTATTTTTCTTCTTCCTCTTCTTTAAAGAGTACCTTTCAGCATTTCATATAATACTGGTTTGATTGTGATGAACTCCTTTAGCTTTTTCTTATCTGTGAAGCTCTTTATCGGCCCTATAATTCTGAATGATAGCTTTGCTGGGTAGAGTAATCTTGGTTGTAGGTTCTTGCTATTCATCAAGTTGAATATTTCTTGCCCTCCCTTCTGGCCTGCATAGTTTCTGTTGAGAAATCAGCTGACAATCACATAGGCGCTTCCTTGCAGGTAACTAACTGTTTTTCTCTTGTTGCTATTAATATTCTCTCTTTGTCTTTTGCTGTGTCTTGATGTGATCCTCTTTGGATTCCTTTTGTTTGGAGTTCTGTGTGTTTCTTGGACTTGATAATTACATTTATTTCACCAGGTGGGAGAACTTTTCAGTCATTATTCTTCAAATAGGTTTTCAGTATTTTGATCTCTCTCTTCTCTGGCACCCACATAATTCTGATGTTGATAAGTTTGAAATTGTCCCAGAGCTCTTTACACTATGTCACATTTTTGGGTTCTTTTTTCTTTTTGCTTTTCCAGTTGGGTGTTTTCTGCTTCTTTGTATTTCAAATCTTTGACTTGATTCTTATAGTCCTCTAGTCTGCTGTTAGGTCTCTGTATGATATATTTTATTTCAAACATTGTATGTTTAATTTCTAGTTGGTCCTCTTTCAACTCCTCTTGGGTCTCACTAAATTTATCCATTTTTTAATGAAATTCTTAAAAAACCTTATAACCATGGTTTTGAACTCTATATCCAGTATTTTACTTTCCTTCATTTCTTTTGTCTGTGACCTGTTTCTTTGTTTCCTCATTTTGGCTGTTTCCCTAAGTTGATAAAGTGGCTTTGTGTACTAGGTGTCCTATAGGGCCCAGTGGCTCAGCTTCCCCAGTTACCTGAGGTGGACATTCTTGGTGCACCCCTTTGTGTACTGTGTGCACAGTCTTGTTGTAGCTAAGCCTTGATTGTTGTTGATATCACTGGGAGAAATTGATCTGCAGGCCAATTGCTTGTGAGCATCAGCTGTGCCTATGCTGGGAGAACTTCTGTGCTGGAGACACCCTTATGAGATAAGACTTGCAAAAGCATCTGTGCTCAGCTTGGATAGGTGAAGTCTCAGGGCAGAGCAGACAGCAATGGCTTTCCATCAGCTCTGTCATACAAGGCCCCTGTGTCTCAATGTCACTGGGTAATTGCTGCAAGCACCTCTGAGAGAAAGCCATCCTCAAGTTTCGCCCAATATCAGACAGTTCATTTTCTCCCTGAATGAGTCTGGGTTCAGAGAATCTCACCCAGAACTGGAGTTCAGAGCTGTCAGGACCTTTTGTCTCCCTCCCAGTTGAGAAAACCAGCCGCATACTCAGTGACCAGTCTTCTTCATGTGTAGTGCCTCGGTACCTCTGCCTTTTACAGTTCCTCTAAATCTGTGTGCTTTTCTTTTTCCTTCTACTTGTAGAATTTCCACTCAGCCAGCCTTCCTGTGGTTCTGGATGATGTCTGTTTTGTCTTTTAGTTATAGTTTTGAAATTGCTATGTGAGGCAGCTGTTTAGTTGTTTATCTATGCTGCCATCTTGGTTTCCTCCCAGAGGCCTACTACTCTTTTTTTAAAAAATATATTTTATTGATTTTTCATAAGAGGAAGGAAGAGGGATAGAGAGCTAGAAACATCAATGAGAGACATCGATCAGCTACCTCCTGCACGCCCCCCTCTAGGGATACATGCCAAGATATATGCCCTTGACTGGAATCAAACCTGGGACCTTTCAGTCCACGGGCTGATGCTCTATCCACTGAGCCAAACCAGTTTTGGTGGCCTACTACTCTTAAATCTTGCCTATCTTGTTATCTAGAATGATGATGTTTCCTCCACTGAAATGCATCATTTTATGGTCCTCCACAACTAAATTCTACATGACTATTTCAGAATACCTTTACTTCTTCCTGTGAACTTCGGAATGTCTGTGTGGACTGAACTTGTCACTTTGTGCTGACAGTGACAGATTGTGAAACATTTCTCCTAGCTTCACTGCTAGTGCTGTAGGAACTTACCTTTCATTTCCAGTGTTGTGGCAAGAGTCTCTGAGTAAAAAGTATACCATAATATCATCTGATGAAATAGACAATGTAAACTAGACAAAGTAAATGGACAAAGCTAGGTTTGGGGTTCATAGAGTAAGTTTCATTGTATGGAATTATATATCCTTTTAACATACCGAGAAGTTATCATTAGGCCTCTATTGAACTCTATCATTTCTTTTTTCTTAAATATATTTTTATTGATTTGAGAGAGGAAGGGAGTGGGAGAGAGAGCTAAAAATGTCAATGATGACAGAGAAGCATTGATTGGTTACCTTCTGCATGCCCCCACTGGGAATTGAACTTGATCTTCTGGTTTATAGGTCTACGTCCAACCACTGAGACATGCCAGCTGGGCTATTTCTGTCTATATGTAGCTTTAATTGTTAAATAAAGCACAGGCCGAAACCAATTTGGCTCAATGGATAGAGCGTCGGCCTGCAAACTTAAAGGTCCCGGGTTCGATTCTGGTCAAGGGCATGTATCTTGGTTGTGGGTGCATCCCCAGTCGGGGGTGTGCAGGACGAGGCTGATCGATGTCTCTCCCTCATCGATGTTTCTAACTCTCTATCCCTCTCCCTTCCTCTCTGTAAAAAATCAATAAAATATATTTTTTTAAAATATAAATAAATAATAAAAATAAATAAACCACAGTATGAAATAATACCCTGTGCAAATCCTGACCATTATACCAGTGAATTTTTTTTTTTTTCTCATAGGAAAAATTCTGGATTATTGAAAGATGGTGTCCTTTTATCAAATTTTGTCTTTATACTAGCAAATATATCTTTGCTTTGGCAGTTTTTATGGTATGATTTTCAAACTTCCCACTGAAAACACTCATTTGTAAAGATTTCTCTAAATGTGGGGCCTAGAGCCTACTAATGGGAACCAAATGGCATGGGCCAGGGCAGAGCTATAGAGTCAGAATTATTGTATTTACTCTTATTCCAGTCTCTGTCCTTTCAATGCTGCTTCCCTTTCCAAGTTTGTATGGGTATTTTGGGTCAAATGCATAGAATTGTTGATTTGTGTTAAGTTGTAAATAAATAAATAATTAACTATATCTACTTGGGTTTTCTTTACATAAACTGCTACTAAGCCTTATTTCTCCTTCGTGACATTTTCATTGATTTTTCAAATCTAAATTCACATGGATTAGTCAGGGATTTTACAAATAATAATAAAAAATAGAACTAAAAAAGATATATGTATTACTATTGTAATACTTTAAACAACAACAAAAATAGAATGAACCATTTATTATATATACATATGTATATATATATGTACACATATATATATATTTAGCAGAAAAAGGAGTATATTAAAAAGATATTGGAGAGCTCACAGTCTCTCCTGTACGGCCAGAGGACAAGTCTTGGAGGTTACCCAAGCAGTAATGCAGTTCCTCATTTGTGTGTCCCTGAATGTGAGCGAAGCCTGCTTACAGATCTAACTGATGTTTTTGAAAAGAGTGTACCTAATTTCTGTATTGAAAGGTAGTTTCTGCCTTTTAATAAAACTCTTAATGTGAAGAATTTTCCAAACATAGAAATGAGGTTCAGAAGATGAATAGGTACAAAGATTAACAATGGCTACAACTCTATTTTAAAAGTTTAAAATTTATTATATATTGATATGGAGCCTTTCTTTTTATTTAAATGGTAAATCTATAATGTTCCTATGCCTTTATGGTTTATTATATAACTTTATTGATAAATGTTAAAAATATAAAGAAATATTTTGGACCAGCAAATGTTAAATTTTAAAATTCACTTATAAACACAATAAAATAATATCAAATTTGAAAAACAGAATAATTTTTCTTAGGAAATTACTTTTTTCAGATATTAAACTAGTACTTTATTTACCACATTTGAAAATCTGTTAATGATGTAATAGAATAACTATTTTAACATATTAGATAGTAGATTCAATGTATTCTGCATGATAATTATTTAGGGTTGTTAAAATGCAAATTCCTAATCCCACTTCCAACATATTATTTGTGGCCTGGGTCAGAACCCAAGAATATGGATTTTGAGCAAAGTATTTAAGAAATTGTATGCACAATAAAATTTGAGAACCACTATGCTAAATACTTGTTAATTTTAATACTAGTTAATTTTACCTAACATTTTTGAGAATTTCTGAGCTGTTATAGTTAAAAACAGGCATCTTTGCTATAGCTGTTCTCTGATATTGAAACCAATAAAATGGCAAATTGGTGTATATTTAGATCTTTTTAATGTTTAATTTAATTTTTTAATAAGTGGCATTCACATGATTCAAAAATCAAGACTATATTAAAAGAAAAGATTTATACATAGTTATTATTCTTGCTCCTACTTCTGCTTCATCCTTTTTATCATTTTTATTAGTTAATTTTGTATGCTGCTAAATGCTTTTATTGAGTTATTTTTATTTTCTCTTCTTTTTTTCACAAAAAATATCAAATCATATACTTTCTGTACCTTCCCTTTGTCATTTAATATATCATGAAGATCTATAAATATTACTGATATATGCATTGTCACTCATTAAATATTTATAACAATACTGTTAGCTTAAATGGGTTCTCTGTGTCTTCTTTCTAAATATATTTTTATTGACTTCAGAGAAGAAAGGAGAGAGAGAGAGAGAGAGAGAGAGAGAGAGAGAGAGAGAAATATCAATGATGAGAGAATCATTGATTAGCTGCCTCCTGCACACCCCGCACTGGAAATCAAGTCTTCAACCCAGGAATATGCCCTGACTGGGAATTGAACAGTGGCCTTCTGGTTCATAGGTCTATACTCAACCACTGAACCACAGCAGCCAGGCTACATTTTGTAAGTTAAATAAAATTACCTTATTTAATTTTGTAATACTACTTACTATATAACAGCATTAAGAAAAATATTATTAATGAGTGCAAGATCCAGTTAAGAAAGATAAAGTTCCAAATAGACTAGTCAATTTTATTTTCAATGACATAGAAATCTTTCATTTTGTGAAGGAGACATTTTGAAGTTATAAGACAAACAAATAAATATAGGACTTAGATAAGAAATTGAGAACATAACTGGATATTTTCTATCCTCAATAATAAAAATTTGCAAATGAAAAGTTTTAAAATTGTGTTATATAAAAATAAAATGGACTGTTTTTATATCAATATACTGTTTGAAACAATATTGTTTAGAATTAATTTTATTTTTGTAATTATAATTATTATTATTAAAATAAGACTCTTTGAATTGTACTTACTGTTGGAACATTTGAAATTGACATATTTGTAGGTAAAAAAAATTGAATATCTGCAATTTGGAAAGTTCAACTTAATAATAACATAAGTTTTTTATAGTCAAACTCAGACAAAGTTTCAGTGACAGATAACCAGGCAGAGGGCTCAATGAAAGGCATTACAGTTCCAACATGTCCATGGCTACTTGTGTTTACAGTGGGAAAACAAAACAAAAGAGAAAGACAGAGGAACAATAATAACCCACCCTATTTCTCACTTCAATTCTCACGAGGAGATCACCATACAGTGCTACCTCAAGATACAAGTTTAATTCTTTCTGTAACCTTGCTCATATATCAAGTTGTTCATATCTCAAAGCAAATTTCCCCATTGAAATAAATTGAAATGCCGTTTCAGCCCCCAAAATGCCACCCCAGTTGTTCTTGTTCTTGTTATGTGTTTTTTGAATGAGAAAAATTTATTTATAAATGACAAATATTGCATAAAAACATAATGAAAGAGAATGTAAAGGAATAAACTGGTTTTATAAAGTGTATTTACCTACTCGTTACACTCTTAATGCTACACTTTATCCCTAAACTGAATGTAACTTAACTAATCTTCACTGAACTTAATTGCTACTGGTCTTTGCATTTTTTGTCCGATTTAAAAAAAAAACGTGTCCAACGAGGTTTGCCTCTTCCTCCTTTTCAGAATGTTTCTGAAATGGGTGAGGCAAGTTTCATTGAACAGCTTTGATGCACGACCAGTTGCAACTTTTTCGGGGTGTTTCTTTTCCACGAAGTGTGACACCCTCTCCCACAATCCTAAGATCTCCTTTATCTCACTTGTAGAGATCTCCTCCACCTCTGGCTCCTCCTCAAAACCAATTTATTGGAGAACCTCCGCATGTTGCTGAGACTGCAACTCTTGTAACTCCTCCGTGGTGAGTTCCAGAGAGTGCTCCTCGAGGAGCTCATTCACATCTCTCTCATCCACCTCCAGGCCCATGGATTTCCCCAGAGACACTATCTCCTCCTCCACTGGCACCTCGGGTTCGAATCCTTGGAAGGCTACGACCTCAGGCCACAGCTTCTTCCATGCAGAGGTCAAAGTCCTCGTTGTAACACCCAGCCAGGCCTGATCAATAATTCTGAGGCATATCATGATGTTCAAGTGGTTCTTCCAGAACTCTTGAAAGGTGAGGTTTGTGTTCTCCGTCACCTCAAAGCAGAACTGGAACAGGTGCTTGATGTATAGCTTTTTAAAATTAGAAAACACCTCCTGATCCATGGGCTGCAGGATAGGAGTGGTGTTGGGATGTAGGTAGACAACCTTTATAAACTTGAACTCTTCGAGGAGTTCATCTTCGATGTTTGGTGGGTGAGCAAGAGCATTGTCGAAGACGAGGAGGGCTTGTATGGTTAGATTGTTTTCCTGTAGATAATTCTTAACAGAAGGGCCGAAAACCAGGTTTACCCACTCCACAAAGAACTGTCTGGTGACCCATGCCTTCGGGTTTGCCCTCCACATAACTTGCAGTTTATCTTTTAAAATCTTATGTGACTTAAAGACTCTGGGGTTTTCCGAATGGTTTACGAGCAGAGGCTTGATCTTGCAGTTGCCACTCGCATTGGGCACAGTGCGAGAGTTAGCCTATCCTTCATGGGTTTGTGGCCTGGCATCGCCTTCTCCTCTGCCGTTATATAAGTCCTATTCGGCATCTTCTTCCAGAAAAGCCCTGTCTCGTCACAGTTGAAGACTTGCTGGGGGATGTATCCTTTGGCTTCTATCAGTTCGGAAAAAGTTTTGAGGTAATCCTCAGCTGCCTTCACATCTGAACTTGCTGCCTCACCATGCCTGACGATGGAGTGAATGCCGGACCTTTTCCTGAAGTTATCAAACCAGCCTCTACTGGCTTTAAATGAGTCTTTCGATGCTTCTTCTGTGGAAGTGCGGGGGGTCTGCTCCAGCAAATCACCATAAATTTCTCACGCCTTCTCGCATATGATGCCCTGTGTTAATGTATCTCCTTTAAGCTGCTTCTCCTCTTCTGAGCACTGACCTTTCCACTCGCTTTCTTCGGACCCATGGTTATAAAAAGAAATGTGATAAAGTATGTAAATGCACAAAAGATGCTTTGACAACGAGGTAAACAAGCACACTGAGGCATGGGAAACTATGAGACGCCGGTCAACTGATGGGTCACGTGCAGCCAGCTGATCCGAGCGATTACTAGTATCTCAAATGTTGCTCTTATTTCAAAGCAAAAAATCACTCTCTTGATGGCTCATATCTCAAAAATCTTGTATGTTAGGGCACTTGTATCTCGAGGTACCACTGTATCAGGCTTAGGTAAAAGGCAGATTATAGAAAAATAAATTATGTAGGTTGGACTATTTCGTAGGCATTTGTACTCATGCAGAACTATACTTGCATTGAGGCTTTATAAGACCCAGGGTTCTATGTCACATCCTTGTGTTTTGTTTTTCAAGCAGCCCATTGTGTCTCCTCCTACAACAGCTCTATCATGTCCTTATTTTGGATGTTGTGCTTTAGGAGTTCAGCAAACATTTGACACATGCACATTTTGTCTTCCTTCTTTCATTTTGTTTACAGATGGAATTAAGATTGATAAAATATTAACCTTACGTAGGGAGATTATCCTGGATTATCCAGTTGGACCCAAAGTAATCTTTAAAATTGTAAGTATTTTTTAACATGGAACAGGTATTAACAGACCTGAAGGGAGAAATAGAGAGTGACACAATAATGGTAGTAGATTTCAATACTCCACTTTCAACAATGGATAGATCATGTAGGCAGGAAATCAATAAGGGAACATTGAACTTTAACTGCTGTAAAACCAGGTGGACTTAACAAACATTTACAGAGCATTTCATCGAACAGCAGCTGAATATACATTCTTGTCAAGCATACATGGAACATTCCCCAGGGTAGATTATATTTTAGGCCACAACACAAGTCTAAATAAAGCTAAGAAGATTAAAATTATATTAAGCATCTTTGTATAAAACTAGAAAATAATTATAATTGGAAAACTGAAAAATTCACAAATATGTGGAGATTAAACAATATACTACTTAACAACTAATGGATGAAAAGAAGGAATCAAAAGAGAATTAAAAAATATGTTGAGATAAATGAAAAATAGAAAAGCAACATGCCAAAACTTATGAGATGTAGCAAAAGCATTTCTAAGTGGCAAGTTTATACAACAGTTCTCAAATGACATTGTTTTGCTCAATGTCATTTTGATATAACATTGAGGTGCTGTGGGAATTGAAATTTTATTTATGTCAATTAGCCTGTGGTGAAATTGGTTTTGTTACACATTATTTTGCTTAACGTCACAGAACTTATCAAAAACGTTAAGTGAGGACTTACAGTACAATAGTCCCCCTCTTTTTAAAAAAAATATTTTATTGATTTCAGAGAGAAAGAGAGAAGGAGAGAGAGGGATAGAAACATCAATGATTAGAGAGAATCATTGATTGGCTGCCTCCTATACATTCCACACTGGGGATCAAGCCTGCAACATGTGCCCTGACCTCCTGATTTATAGGTTGATGTTCAACCATTGAGCCATGTCGACCATTCAGTTTCAGTTATTCATAGTCAACAGCAGTTTGAAAATATTAAATAAAAAATTACAGAAATAAAAACATTTTATTTTAAATTGAGTGGCTTTTTGGGTAGCATGATGAAACCTTGCAACATCCCACCCTGTCCACCAAGATATGTGAATCATCCCTTTGTCTAGCAAATCTATACTGTCCATACTACCTGCTTCTTAGTCACTTAGTAGCTATCTCAATTATCAGATCAACTGTCATGATATCTCAGTGCTTCTGTCCAAGTAACCCTTATTTTACTTAATAATGGCCTGAAAGTGCAAGACTGCTGGCAGTTCAGATATGCCAAAGAGAAACCTTAAGTGTCTCCTTTAAATGAAAAGATAAAAGTCCTCAATTTAATAACAAATGAAAAAAAATCATATGCTGAACTTGCCAAGATCTAGAGTATGAATAAATCTTCTAAATGTGAAATTGTGAAGAAGGAAAAATAAATCCCTGCTAATTTTTCTGTCACACCTCAAAGTGCAAAAGTTATGGCCACATTGCATGATAAGTGCCCCATTAAAATGGAAAGGTATTATATTTGTAGATAGAACATGTGGATAGAAAACATGTTCTGAATGATGGCTACATGGTATACTAGAAAGCCCTGAGCCTGTACAAAGAATTCAACAAGAGATCTTCTGGAACAAGTGATATTACCCTGCTACTGTTATGAACTGTAATGTAATATCTGATATGCAGGATGTATTTTCGTTGTTACAAATTGAACATAATTAAAGCATAGTGATTAATCACAAAAATAATATGTAATTATATATTGTGAAATATTTATTTCTAATTACAAATAAATGAACCAGGAGGCTATGGTTCTATTCCCAGTCAGGACACATGCTAGGATTTGTGGGCTCAATCCTCAGTGGAGGGCATGCATTGATGTTTCTATCTCTATCTCCCTTTCCTCTTCTCCCTGAAATCAATAAAAATATATGTATTTTTTTTAAAAAGCAGGCAAAACTTTAGATTTACAAATAAATAAATAAGGGAGAGAACTCAAATAAATAGAACTATAAATGAACAAGCAGACATTAAAATTGATACCACACAAATACAAAGCACCATAAGTGACTACTATGAACAAATTAAAATATATCAACAAATTGAAAAGCCTAGAAGAAATGGATAAATTCCTATGCCAACCTACTAAGACAAAATCATGAAGAAATAGAAAACATAAACAGACAAATTATTAGTAATGAGATTGAATCAATAATTTAAAAAAGCCTCCCAAAAAACAAAAGTCCAGGATCAGATGGCTGTGCTGGTAAATTATACCAAACATTTGAAGGAAAATTAATAGCAAATCTTCTCAAACTCTTTCAAAAAACAAAAAAGAGGAGCAAGAACTTTCAAATTCATTTTATATGGCCTGTATTCCTCTAACACCCAACCAGACAAGGGCACTACAAGTAAAGAAAATTACAGGTCAATAGCGCTGATGAACATGGATGCAAAATCCACAACAAAATATTAGCAAACTGAATTCAACAATACACTTAAAGGATCATATGCTATCATCAAGTGGGATTTATTCCATGTTGCAAAGATAGTTCTACATATGCAAATATAGTGCATACACAGACATACAAGAATATTCACAGACTAGTTGATTGTAATATTAATGGGATAATATGTAGAAGCAAAAAAATGAACTAGAGGTACTAATGTCTACATTGATGATTGGTGAATAAATATGAGCAAGTATAGGCATACCTTAGAGATATTGCAGGCTCAGTTCTAGATGACCATAATAAAACAGATATTACAATTAAGCAAATTGTAATATTTGCTAGTGGAGGATCTTGCCTTCAATTTTTAAAGAAAACCTATAAAGTGCAATAAAATGATGTAAGTCTGTACAAATAATATGTGTAGTGAAATACCACATATTTTTAATGTCTTAAAAGTAGAAATAAATGGAAAGTACAAACACCAAATTCAGAATAATAGTTATCTGTGTGTGATGAGAATGGTACAGGAAGTTGATATGATCAAGAAAAAGTACATAGGGACTTAAACTATACTGGTCAAGCTTATTTCTTAAACAAATGTGGGATATATGTATTGCATCATTTTTTGTCCATAATTTTTCCTGTATCATTACAGCAACAATCTTAATAGTGCTCTTTTCAAACATGAGATCACATCATGTCCCTATTCAAAACACTCAATTGAAATTCAAATTGCTTCCCAATGACTCCCAGGTTCCACAAATAAGACTCATGCATTTGCTCCAAAATTTTGTCCTACTAATTTCCTTTTTTGCTCACTTTACTTCAACTACACCGAACTAATTGTTACAAAATTTGCCAAACTTATTCCAAATTCAGGGAATTTAAATTATCTTACAACTATTTATAGTACTGTATAAAAAGAATATTATAAGGTTATTATGTATTAATTTATTGTCTGAGTATTTGTGGACAGTTGTGGGCATGGGAAGAAAGAAAAGGACCATTCCTCAGAAAGACCTTGACTGCAACCATAAACTGGACTTCCCATATTATAAGGTCTGGATCTTCCTTACTATGAAAAAGAGTTAACTTCTCCTATGAATAATTTATTGTAAAGGAGAAAGGGTGGGCACTATTCTCACAGAGGGAGTCTTTTTCAAGGATGCAACCTTGAAAGAGTAAGGTGAGGTCATCTGGACAGCACACGTGACTAAATCCAGTTAAGGCTTCTAGATACAATTTCAAGATTCTGGCTGGTGAGTGCGTAGACACTACCCTTTGTATTTCAGAGGTTGGAGATAAAACTAGGAGGTCCTTGGGTGCTATCTCTGGGTACAGGAAACAGCGATTAAAATTTTTATTAGACCCAACTTTTTCTAGGCAGAGAATTTCTCAGGCAAATGATGATGGGGGATAAACAATGAAAGGATGAAGTATTAAGGGTTAGGGTAAGGTCATTTTTTTTTTTTTCAAGTATTCTCCAGAGAAGAATCCCTTAGAATGAAGCTGAGGAAGGTGTGACTTTAATTGCAGAGAGATGGCAGACAACCAGTTTTCTACTGCGGCAGCAGGGAGCAAAGGCTGTTTGGCAGATGTGGGCTGACAAACTTTCCTCACTGCCCAGCAAGGGAGCCTACTGAGTGTCCATTTTGTATTAAACTGACTCCTGAGGCACTTGGAGGATCTAGGCGAAGATGCTAGCTCCAGGGATTTTGGCTCTGGCTCTTCTCCCAGAAATGACTGTGGTATTCAAGCTGGTTCTCATTAAATGTGGGCAGTAAAAGTTATAAGAGTTTTTGCACTCCACAGGAGGAGCAGATATAAATAACCAATACCCTTAAACTTCTGGTTCGAAGAGGTCACTGAGAAGACATGACCATCGGTTGACCCCCAAGCAAGACCCGGGCAATTGAAGGTTCTTCATTCCCTTTCCTGTCCGTGGAATATGTTCCTTCCACCATTCCCACAGAAGGAGTCCTTTTCAAGGATGCAACCTTGAAAGAGTAAGATGAGGTCATGTGGACAGCACATGTGACTAAATCCAGTTAAGGATTCTAGATACCATTTCAAGATTCTGGCTGGTGGAGGCATAGATACTATCCCTTGTGCCCTGCTCTAGACAAGCCTCCTAGTGATTTCCTTTGCTTATTAAAACTCAATGTGCCAGTCTGAAATAGACTGCTTCTTTCTTCAGACTCTCCTTGCCCTCCACTCAGAGGGGTTAATTTCAGATTTCACTCAGGAAACTCCTGAGGTTTTGAACTAGCACAATTACAGTCTGGCATGGCCAAAGATACTATTCTTGTTAGTATGTATTGAAACAATTTTTCTCCTTGCCTTTTTTATCATTTATATACCATACTACTAAATTTTCATTGAGTGAAGAGAATAAGGGTATGATCTTTAATCACTGATATAAATTTGTGCTGTATTTAGCTTGGAGGTCACACAGAAGAATGTTGACTTCTTTTAATGAGAGCATGTTCATATTATGCTCATACTGTCAGGTATCAGTGAATGATTAGTTTCCCCCTTTGGTGAACAGTAATGCCTTTTTGCAGACTTGTTATTATCTTATCAAAAATCAAAGATTCATGAGTGAACCAATAAAATATTCAATGCATTGTTATGTAATTTGCTTAACTTGATAATCCTTGCTAAAAGATAAGTATTTGGTGACCTACTAGTTAATAAGAATTGTCACATTTAGATGAAAAAGCATGCATAAGACTTTGGGATAATTCACATTTGAATTGAAATGTGTGCACTTTAACAGTTGGAATGATGGACAAAATCAGTTTCCTTTAGGGGTAAAAAATAGAAAATCGCTTACCAAGAAGATGAACAGATGACAGTTAAGGATCTAGCTCACTGATTATAAGCACTATTTTGGAAGTCTTACTTCTGTACATTTTCTGTGGCATTATTAGTATTTAAGCTTTTTCATAAACTACACATAAGTGGCTATGGGAAGGCAAAAGTAATTTCATGTCCTGCTGTTGAATGGGGATATGGAAATTTTATAGCAGTAAAGACAATTTGCTGATGCTATTATACCTATATTGGTCAGCATGAGTCTTGATATTAACACTCTCAGCTTACTTTAAGATATATAGAAAATTCACTAGAAGATAGGCCATAAAAGATTAAAATCTTGTATTATAAGTAATAGAAGACAGGGCAGTCTGACGCCATAGTTCACTCTTTTTAAAGGATCATGTGGCTTCATATTAGTTTCTTCATGAACACATTTTGTTTTGTATTGTTTTTGTCTTATTGAACCAGAGTATTTCAGAAATTTGGCCAAGGTTTCAATTGGGTAGCCCTGGTCAAAGTTTGACTATGGCCCATTTCTCAAGGTTGGGCAGGTGAAATAGAGAAAGATAAAAGGGTATATCTGGCCCTGACCGATTTGGCTCAGTGCATAGAGTGTCGGCCTGGGAACTGAATGGTCCCAGGTTTGATTCTGGTCAAGGGCATGTACTTTGGTTGTGGGCACATCCCCAGTAGGAGGTGTGCAAGAGGCAGCTGATTAATGTTTCTCTCTCATCAATGTTTTTAGCTCTATATCCCTCTCCCTTCCTCTCTGTAAAAAATCAATAAAATATATATATTTTAAAAATGAGTATATCTGGACAGGGGGCCTCACAGCTTCAAGGTGATGTTGGGGCCAAGATGCAGGTGAGGCCTATGCTACCCGGGTCCAAGTTAGGTGCTTTACACACATCCTCTATCATAGTGATTTACAACCTTTTTCATCTTTTGGCATACATAAACTGATTGCTAAAATTCTGTGACACATTATATGTGTGTGTGTGTGTGTGTGTGTGTGTGTGTGTGTGTGTGTGTGATTTATTTATTTATTTATTAAATATATTTTATTGATTTTCTACAAAGAGGAAGGGAGAGGGATAGAGAGTTAGAAACATCGATGAGAAAGAATCGATCAGCTGCCTCTTGCACACCCCCTACTGCGGATGTGCCCTCAAACAAGGTACATGCCCTTGACCGGAATCGAACCTGGGACCATTCAGTACCCAGGGCGACACTCTATCCACTGAGCCAAACCAGTTTTGGCATGTATAATTTATTTATTTATTTTTGCTGATCTGACAAAAAGTAGGTCAATTTTGATTCTTTCACACCAGACATTGTATTGGTTGTAATTTTTCTTAATTTGACAATCTAAGGGAAAGGAGATCAGTGCCCCTGACTAAATAATCAAGTATTGCATGTTTTAAAAGTCACTGTTCTCTCATCCTGGAGAACCTCTTGAGGCATTGATTCTCAAAGAGGGATACCAACAGATCATCTAATAACAATTCTGAACCTTGCCTTTCCTGTTGTGGGCTCCTCCTCATTCTTTTTTTTTTTTTTTAATATATTTTTATTGATTTTTTACAGAGAGGAAGGGAGAGGGATAGAAAGTTAGAAACATCAATGAGAGAGAGACATCAATCAGCTGCCTTCTGCACAACGCCCACTGGAGATGTGCCCGGAAACCAAGGTACATGCCCTTGACTGGAATCGAACCTGGGACCTTTCAGTCTGCAGCCCGATGCTCTATCCATTGAGCCAAACCGGTTTTGGCTCCTCCTCATTCTTCAGTCACAAAGACACACTGCCTACCACCTCCATCACCCACCACCTACTTGAGCAATAGGCTCAAACACTTATATAACCAGCCAACCCTAAAGATAATAAACCTCAGTGTTCTTGGATTTCACTACATAATATTTATTTTAAAATAAAAATAATGTTGTTATATTTTTTTAGATACATAATAATGTTATCAGATAGCAATAAATAAAATAGAAGTCAATTTGCAACATATAGTCAATAACATGATGTAGGGATTGTGGGGATATCAACATGAAATTACAGACAGTACAAAAAAAAAAGAAGAAGAAGAAAGGACCAGAGCAATATTATGACTTGCAACTCCTCTTCTGCACTCAGGAAAAATTATGCTTCTAAGCTGCCATTTTTTAAAAAACATATTTTCATTGACTTCGGAGAAGAAGGGAGAGGGAGAGAGAGATAGAAACATCAATGATGAAAATCATTGATTGGTTGCCTCCTGTACGCCCCACACTGGGGATGAAGCCCACAATCAGAGCATGTGCCCTGACCATGCACGGTCTACACTCAACCAGTGAGCCAAACCAGCTAGAGCCTGAGCTGCCATTTTTAATTCAGGTTGGCACCAATCCAAGTGAATTATGCATTACTATTTCTGAGTGATAGATGAGTATTTCCAGTTTGCTCAAATGAGTTGTCAAATTCTTCGTTCGTTTCTGTTAATATCTCCTGTCTCCTAGTTTGTATTTGCACCTGCTAAACAAGCAAAGAAAGGACAGTACCAAGATTGCATCTCTCAACTCCAAAATAGCATGCTCTCTCCCATGTTCTCACTTTTCACTCTTTCTATAGATTTAATTTTGTCATTCTTTTTCTTTAAATAGTGAGGTTCCTCCACTTTTAGAGCTATAGTAAATAACAACTTCTCAATTTTGCCAGCACTTCTTCCAGAAGAGGCTGGCATATTTATAGCAATAAATGAGCCTTGGCTGGTTTGTCCCAGTGGATAGAGAATCAGCCTGTGGATGGAAGAGTTCTGGGTTCGATTCCTGTCAAGGGTAGATGCCTAGGTTGCAGGCTCTATCCCCAGTAGGGGGTGTGCAGAAGGCAGCCAACCAGTGATTGTTCCTCATCACTAATGTTTCAATCTCTCTCTCTCCCCTTTCCTCTTTGAAATCAATAATATATATAAAAAGAGACCAGGGAGACAGAAGTGTCAAGTTTTAAATGAGTTTCCAAAGAGTCCACTGGTGCTTACTGGGCACCTATTCAGTAAATTGCCTGGCTCAGTAATGGCCACTGTGTGCCACAGGTACTCTCACAGCCGGACTAGGAAAGCTTCTGTTTGTGGGTGACGGGAAATCTGGAACTGATCTTTGGCCAAGATAAAAGGA
>PVJN01044644.1:0-17240 GCA_004026805.1 Lasiurus borealis | reverse complement strand
TCAGGGGCCTTTGCTGAGCTGGGTGTGCTGGCGCAGCGTTCACCGCGATCCCTGGGGCTCAGAGTGGTGCCCTCCACCTGCACCAGGACCCCGGGACTCACAGCTGTACCCTGCCTGCACGGGGGACCCCAGGCCTTAGAGCCTGTGCCCTCCTCTGAACTGGGGATCCGGGCCTCAGAGCTTTGCCTCTCTCTGTACCGGGGACCCCGGGACTCAGAGTCATGCCCTTCCCTGCACCAGGGACCCCAGGACTCAGAGTCTGCACCCTCTCCTGCACCGGGGACCCCAGGACTCAGAGCCTGCACCCTCCCCTGCACCAGGGACCTCGGGACTCAGAGCTGTGCCCTCCTCTGAACTGGGGACCCCGGGACTCAGAGTCTGTGCCCTCTCCTGCACGGGGAACCCTGGGACTCAGAGCTGCGCCCTCCCCTGCACCAGGGACCCCAGGCCTCAGAGCTGTACCCTCCTCTGAACTGGGGATCCGGGCCTCAGAGCCTGCGCCCTCTCCTGCACCAGGGACCGCAGGCCTCAGAGCCGCACCCTCCCCTGCACCAGGGACCCCGGGACTCACAGCTGCACCCTCTCCTGCACCAGGGACCCCGAGCCTCACAGCTGCGCCCCCCCTCTGCACACTCACCGTGGCTGCGCTGGCAGGCGCTGGCTTCCTCATCACGCCTTGGCCGGTGGGCGCGAGGGGAGCTGGGCCGGGCTGGCAGCCGCCGGGGGGCCGGGCGGGCCGCACGCACCTGCAACACAGCGCACACTCTCACCGGCCGCGCTCCCTCCGCCGACCCCCGTCCCCCGTCCCCCGTTTACCGCGAGTCTCAGACAAGGTGCGGGGTTTCCCAGTCGGCGTGGGCCCAGGCCCAGGTCACACTGGCCCACACGCTGACAAGCTCAACCATAAACACCCATTTTCCTCTCCCAGAGCCCCCACCTCCCCCCCAGCCCGGTCCCTTAGTTCCCCCGATCCAGACGCCCGGCTCCGTGACCCCGGGGGACGGGTGGGGTAAAGGCTGCTTCCGTAGCCTGAACACGGGTGACTCGAGCACCTGATGAGGATGCTGACCCCCCACGCCTCACAAAGAGGCTAAGGCTGGGGGCGGGGGACCCCTCGGCAGACTCTCAGCCGCCCGCCTGTCTCTCCCGGCTCAGAGCATGCACGGCCGGAGCGGGAGGCCCTGGGCCTGGCCGACACGTGAGAAAACCACCCCCGTCTGCTCCTCGGAGCGGGCAGCGGCCTGTGTGCCCTCACGGTCTGGGGAGCCTCCCCCCGTGCCCCCCGCCCCCCCGTACCTCAGCTTCTCCAGGGTCTTCTGGTCGGTAAACAGCAGGCGGACCAGCGTCCTCCTCTTGAGATAAGCGGCCAGCCCGGCCGCCAGCAGGCACAGCACGCTGGCCAGGACGCCCGCCGTGAGGCCGCGGTGACCTGGGGGGAGGGAGAAGCGCTCCCTCAGGGGCTGCAGCCCAGAGGCCGGGCTCCCCCCACACCCCGGGGAGGGGACCCCACGCCCCCACCTCCCCATGGCCTCTGGGCTCCATCTCGCCGACAGGTCCTATCAGGCCCGCCCGGGCCCGCAGAGCCCTGTGGACTGTAGTCATGGAAACCATGGCGCAGCCCAGATCCAACCTGGGCTGTGGCCAAGGGCTTGGGATGGTGGGGACTTCCACTGCCCCCGGGGAGGGTCCCGGGCCCCCCAGGGAGCGCCGGGTGTGCAGCTCCCACCCTGCCTCTCGCTGCACGAGGGCCTCGCCCAGACCCCCCTTGCCCAGACCCCCCTCCCTCCCTGCCGGCGCTCAGAGGGAAGGCACACGGGGCCCCGTCTCAGGGTCACCGGGGAGAGCGGGACAGGGGGTGCGCACGGCGGCGGGTGGAGCCTCTGGGGTGTGAGGCTGGGGTTCCTCGCCTCCCCTGGGCCTCTGGCCCCTTGTATGTGGGAGGTGGTGACCCCCACTGCCGAGGCGGCCAGGACCGGAAGGAGGGCCCGCGCCCGCGGCTGTGGCGCCTGCACCAGGCAGGTCTCAGCAAAGACAAGCGGTTGCTCTTCCTAGAGCAGTGACTCTCAACCTTCCTAAGGCCGGGACCCTTTAATACAGTTCCCCATGTGGTGGTGACCCCCAACCGTAAAATTATTTTCGTTGCTACTTCCTAACAGTAATTTTGCTACCATTGTGAATCGTCATGTAAATATCTGTGTTTTCTGATGGTCTTAGGCGACCCCTGTGATGGGGTTGATGGACCCCCAAAGGGGTCGAAACCCACAGGTTGAGAACCGCTGTCCTAGAGGGAGTCTCTGGGGGCGTTCGGCGCCCCCTCCCGGCCTGGGCCTGACTGCCTTCCCAGAATCCTTTGGTGGGGGTAGGGCCCGACGCTCAGACCCCCTGGCCGTCTGTCCATCTGTCCGCTGGAGAGTGGCCTCAGTGAAGAAAAGCATCACCCTTCCTCCCTCCCCCGTTCCCCTCCTTCCCCTCCCCCCCTGCACCCCTCCCCCCTCGCCAGCCAAAGCAGCGCCAGGGCCTCCGGAAAGACCAGTGAGGACGGTGGAGAATTCGGGGAACAGAGCGAGGCCTCAGGCCGTGTCAGGCCCACACGGGGTCCCCACTGGGGTTCCTATGCCTGCACCCACGCCGACGGCTGGCGAGCCCGACTTCCTGGGAAGGAAACCCCCCTCCGCCCCCCGCTTCCCCGCTCCCCTGCCCGGCTCCCCTGGGCGCCCCTCCCACCTGCTTGCCGGACGGGGCCGCTGTCGGTGCTCCCTCCAAAGCCGAACTTGTCGCAGAAGGGGGGCGCCCAGCGGGCCTCGCAGTGGCAGTTCTTCCTGTTGTTGCACACCTGCCGGGCCGCGGGGGGGGGGGGGGGGGGGGGGGGGGGGGGGGGGGGGGGGGGGGGGGGAGGCGGGGGGAGAGGGGTGACAGGGAGGGGAGCAGCGTTAGGGTGCATCGTCCCCGGGAACCGAGATCGGTCCCTGAGCCCTCACTGGGCGCCAGGGCAGAGCGAGGCCTGAGGTCAGAGCCCCCTCGGCCCCGATAGAGCCCGGTCAGCGAACACCGCCGTGAGGATCAGCCCCGGCCCAGCACCCCCAGGCCCGCCGGTCAGCGGCTGTCCGAGGACCCCGGAGGCAGACGGGGCCTCCCTCTGCCTCCCACGGCTGCTCAGGCCCCATGTTTTTTTTTTTGTTTTTTTTTTTAATATATTTTATTGATATTTTACAGAGAGGAAGGAAGAGGGATAGAAAGTTAGAAATATCGATGAGAGAGAGAGAGACATCGATCAGCCACTTCCTGCACGCCCCCAACTGGGGATGTGCCTTGTAACCAAGGTACATGCCCTTGACCGGAATCGAACCCGGGACCCCTCAGTCCGCAGGCCGACGCTCTATCTACTGAGCCAAACCGGTTTCGGCTTTTTTTTTTTTTTTTTTAATATATTTTTATTGATGTTTTACAGAGAGGAAAGGAGAGGGATAGAGAGTTAGAAACATCAATGAGAGAGAGACATCGATCAGCCGCCTCCTGCACACCTCCCACCATAGATGTGCCTGCCACCCAAGCATGTACCCTTGACCGGAATCGAACCTGGGACTCTTCGGTCCCCAGGCTGACGCTCTATCCACTGAGCCAAACCGGTTGTGGCAAGCCCCCCTGTTTTTTGAGTAAACCTGTTTTTTAAGGATTTCAGAGCGAGGAAGGGAGAGGGGAGGGAAACATCGATGAGAAACATGGACCGGCGGTCTCCTGCACGGCCCTGCAGGGGACTGAGCCCGCCCCCCCAGGCACTGCCCACCCCCAGCTGCACCCCCGGGGCCGGGGCCACCGCCGTCCTCTGAGGTCACAGCCCAGGGGGAATCCAGGCGACCCCCATCCTGCTGTGTTACAACCACTGGCGAGGGTTGGTGGGTTTTAAAACCAGGATTTGGAGCACGATCCCCGCAGAAAAGGCTTAAAAAAAGCTTCTGAGAAACAAAGATGCCCCGGCACAGGGAGACGGATACGGTTCCCCTGAGAGGAGGTCCCTTGGGAGAAATAAGTCATGTTTTAGACCATGAGCGTCTCCTTCTGCCCTGAAGACTCTCGGGACTAAAACCACAGGCCGTCCCCTCGAAACCCGCCCGCCGTGTGGGGCTTGAGAACCGGCCCCTCCGTCTGAATTCCTTCCGGAGGGGTCTCAGCCCAGACACCGGTTCATTCCGAGTCTTGGTGGTTAAAGGAACGGCTCTGTTTGAAATGCTGTGAAACTCTTCAGGAAGGAGGGTTAGGGGTTGCGACGACTTTAAGATGACAAAGTCCTTTTTTTGTAAAAAAATAATAATACAAAATAATAAATCGCAGAATATTCCTTTAAAAGTGAATGATGCCGAAAAACCGGTTTGGCTCAGTGTATAGAGCGTCGGCCTGCGGACCGAAAGGTCCCGGGTTCGATTCCGGTCAAGGGCATGTATCCTGGTGGCGGGCACATCCTCAGTAGGGGGCGTGCAGGAGGCAGCTGATAGATGTCTCTCTCTCTCATCCATGTTTCTAATTCTCTATCCCTCTCCCTTCCTCTCTGTAGAAAATCAATAAAATGTATTAAAAAAATAAAAGTGAATGATGGCTCCATCGGATTTGTTTGTAAAATAAGAACCCCTCTTGTACAAAAAAAGTCAAAGAAAATGGGTGTCTTCAGAAGAAAGCATTGAGGAGATACTGCTATGTTTTTAGGAAGTTATGGGCAGCCCGGCCGGTGGGGCTCAGTGGTTAAGCATTGACCTACGAACCAGGAGGTCAGGGTTCCATTCCCGGTCGGGGCACAGGTCCGGGGTTGCAGGCCCGATCCCCAGCGGGGGGTGTGCAGGAGGCAGCCAGCCGATCCGTGATTCTCTCTGATCACGGATGTTTCTCTCTCCCTCTCCCTTTTTCTCTGAAACCAACAGAAACATACATTTTATAAAAGGTTACGGGTTGCAAACACCTCTGCACAGGAAGGCGTCGGTGCTCAGCGTGGGTGGCGGGTGGGAAGGGACCCCGCGGACTCACCCCTCTGCCGTGGCACTGCCTGGCACACTCGTGGACGCCGAACACACTGATGTTCTGGCACCGGCGATTGAGGCAAATCTGAGGAGGAAACAGAGCGGGCGTGTCAGTGCTTCTGCCGGCACACGCCACGCCCGTCCACGCGTGTGTGCACCCGGACAGCCAGGGAGACTTGGCCTCGGGGACGGTCACATTATAGCTGATGAAGGAACCCTCGTCGCCGTGAACACACCAGGGCCCCGTCAGAACCTCCCTGCTGCTCGGCTCCCCTCTGAACCCACGGGCTGGGCTGCCCACGGCGGCTACCGGCTGGCCCACACGGAGGCCACACCCACTTGCCGTTGCCCTTGGAGGAGACACTCATGAGCAAACCCCGTCCCTGCCGTGTCAGCACTCAGGGGTGTGTATGCCCGCTGGGGCCAAGGAAACATCATGTGTCTGCCACGCCCCGGGCCGGGCTGGTTCTGGGGACACTCTGGTTCGGGGAGCGCGAGGGAGGGAGGGGGTGATGGAGGGAGCTTCTGCCCACGGAGTCCTGTCTCTATTCTGTGACCTCTGTGGGAGTGGTTTCACCCCCGTTTTGAAAACGGGGCCCTCAGAAAACAGGTGGGGTGGACTCATCTTTGTTCCCAGGACATTTCACGAACTGGCTTCCATTTCCTGTGGGCGGGTCTGTCTGGGGAGGAAAATCAACGTGGCAGAAGGTGACTGTCCCCATTCCTTTTTTTTTAAATTAAATATATTTTATCGATTTTTCACAGAGAGGAAGGGAGAGGGATAGGAAGCCAGAAACATCAATGAGAGAGAGACATCGATTAGCCGCCTCCTGCACGCCCCCCACTGGGGATGTGCCTGCAACCAGGATACATGCCCTTGACCAGAATCCAACCCAGGACCTCTCAGTCTGCAGGCCGACGCTCTATTCACTGAGCCAAACCGGTTTCGGCTTGATTTCTTATTTTTTTTTTTTAATTTAAAATTTGGGCTTTATTTCTAAGTCCTGCAGTATCTCAGCCTGCCTTTCTCCCTGGCCTCCAAAGAGCCCTCTTCCTGCCTTCAATGTCTGCTAATTCCCCCCCCCCCCTTCCATCCCCTCCTCTCTCCCTACCTCCCCTCCCCCAGGGGTCTCTGACCACACATCCGCCTTCCCCTTCCGAGTCCAGGTGAGCACAAGCCCCGAGGCCTCCGGGCCAGAAACCCGGGCCCCTTCCCCGAACAACACCATCCTCCCCAGCTGCTGCTGCTGCGTGTCCTTCCGGAACCACGTCTGCCGGGACCCTCGCCGCTCCCAGGTTGGAAGTGACCGGGGAACACCGAGGGGCCCGGTGCCCCAGTTGGCTCCCCGGGTCTGCCTCCCACGGCCAGCCCCCCGGGGCCTCGCCTTCCCTGACTCCTTCTGCCCTCGGTTCTGGGGACCACGTCCCGGGAGGGAGGGGTTCCAGGAGCCTGGGTCCCGGGGGGGATGGCTGGACTCCTCAGAACCCCGGGCCGGACTCACGAGGGCGACGCAGGCCCGGTACTCGGGGGTCCTACCTTCCCGTCGCCGCACTTGGTGCCGGCCAGCACCAGCCCCGGGTCCGGCATGTCGTCGCCCAGGTACACGTGGGTCCCGCGGCACAGGATGCGGCCCCCTCCCTGCAGCGGGATGTTCGTCTCTATGGAAACGGCGTTGGTGCCGATGACGGGCCGGCTGGCGCCTCCCTGGCACTGGATTTTCCCGCACTTGGCGTCTCTGGGAGGAAGGGCGGCACAGACAGGGCCGGGGAGGAGTTGGGACACGTGGCGTGCGGCCAGGCCCGGCGGGGGTGGGTGGGAGGCAGGGGTGTCTCGGGGCCGGGGGTCCCCCTACCTCGCCTCGCACTTGGCGAAGGAGCTCTTGCCGTCTTTGCCGCAGTTGCCGTAGGGGTCGCCAGCCGAGTTGACTCTCTCGAAGCAGATCCCGGGGGCCGGCTTCGCGCCTGAGGGGGGAGCGGAGCAGCGTCAGGCCCCCGGCTCCGAGGCTCGGCATCCCCCCCACCCCCCGGAACCTCTGGGCTTTGGGGGTTTGGGGAGAAGGGCTCCCTGTGGAGGACGCGCCCCAGGGTCCCGCCCACCACCGACGCCGCCGGCACCTCCGCCCGCTCCTGGCCAAGCACCCGTTTCCCGGCTCAGGGAGCCAGGCCTGGCCAGGGGGTCAGATGCCGGCCCCCAGGAAGGAGGTGGCTGCTGCCGGCGGGAAAAGCGGGGCGCTGGTGCTCCCTGGCAGCACCCCCACAGCTGCGGGAGGCCACGCCGGCACCAGCAGGCTCCACGGAGCGGCCACGGCCTGGGTGGGTGGGGGGAAGCCGGGACCTCACAGGAGCTTTAGCCTGTCCAGTCCCCGGTGCACACACAGGCCAGGTTCAGCCTTTGGGAGCCAGGCAGACACAGAACCCGGCGGTCACTCCGCACAGCTGCATGGTGCCCAGCAGAATGGCCTCTTTGAGCACATCTCCGGCCAGGGCCGGGGGCCGGGGGTGGGGGAGGGCAGACGCTGGGGTTTTCGAGGCCCAGGAGCTGAGGGCTCTCGCACCCACGCCCGGGGAGGGCTGTGGAGACGGTGTGAGAATTTCGGGAAATATTCCCCATGCTGCCCTCTCACTGGCCCTGCCTGAGACCTGCAGGCCCGCCCTCCGCCTGGGTGTCCTGGGCGGTGCCCCTCCCTCCCTCCCTCCAGCTGCCGATGCCTGCGCCCCGCTCCCAGCCCCCCCCCCCCCCCCCCCCCCCCCCCCCCCCCCCCCCCCCCCCCCCCCCCCCCCCCCCCCCCCCCCGCTCTGCCCCGCCTGCCTCCTCCCTGCTCGCTCGCCTGCCGAGCTGACGGCTGGCTTAGCAGCAGCCCACCGGGGGCAAGGCTCCCTCCCGGGGACAGAGCGGCGTTCTTATTGCTGAGAGCGTCCGCCCTCCTGCCCCGGCCCCGGCCCCCCTGCACCAGCTGCGAGCAGAGCCGTCAGCTGCTCCTGAAAACGAGGAGCAAACAGGCCGAGGGACCATCCTCCCCTTACCACTCCCCCTTTACCCTCCCCCTAGCTCAGACCAGCATGAAGAGTTTGGGGAGCCTGCACCCAGCCCAGCCTCTCCCCCCTTTCCCGGCCTCTATTTCCAAACCACATGGAGGCTCCCCAAACTCCTTTCTAAGGCACCCCTCAAACCCGACAGATACAATCCCCGGAAAGAGGCGAGGTCGCACAGGGGTCATTTCCTCCCTCACACGGGACGAAAGGGAGACTTTCCCGACCTCTCGACCACGAGATCCTCTTTTTATTTTATTTTATTATTTTTTAAAATATATTTTATTGATTTTTTTACAGAGAGGAAGGGAGAGGGAGAGAGAGTTAGAAACATGGATGAGAGAGAGACATCGATCAGATGCCTCCTGCACGCCCCCTACTGGGGATGTGCCCGCAACCCAGGTCCCTGCCCGTGACCGGAATCGAACCCGGAAGAACTGGTCTTCTCTGCAGTGGAGAGGATGAGGACAAGTCCTGCCCAGGAGACCGCGGTCACTGGACTCACTGCAATGGCCTCGGGGACGAACACCCTCACAGCCGCACACTCATCGCCCGGCAACGCACGCTGCGTGGGCCAGGGGGTGGGGTGTGTGGTGTGGGTGGGGCTGTGGGGTGTAGGTGGTGGAAGATACAGGACATAAAGTGAACACACTCTGTGTCCTCTCTGCTGCCCATCGTCCGTGGCTGTAGCCACGATGTTACCCGTGATGTATATTTCCGAGTGCCGCCCGGCTGGTGTGGCTCAGTGGTTGAGCGCTGACCTATGCGCCAGGAGGTCAGGGTTTGATTCCGGGTCAGGGCACAGGCCCGGGTTGCAGGCTTGATCCCCATGATGAGGTGTGCAGGAGGCACCTGATCAATGATTCTCTCTCATCATTGATGTCTCTCTCTCATTTCCTCTCTGAACTCAATAAAAATACATTAAAAAAAAAAAAAGAATTTCCCAGCGCCGTTTCCATGCTAGTGGCACAGAGAAACTCCTGGCAAAAGCGCGTTTTCCGCCGGAAGACACTAACCGGCTGCTTTTCCGGACGGACAAAGATCACGTCGCAGCGACAGGAAA
Source organism: Lasiurus borealis (assembly GCA_004026805.1). NCBI lineage: Eukaryota > Metazoa > Chordata > Mammalia > Chiroptera > Vespertilionidae > Lasiurus > Lasiurus borealis. The sequence goes on along the minus strand of PVJN01044644.1, from coordinate 8,141 downwards.
TCTGTGCGGCTGCGAAGTGATGCTGTAAGAGGAGAGCTCAGTGCAGGGCACAGTCCGAGCTGCTGAGGACACGCACCTGTGTGACGTCGGGGTAAAAGCCCGGAGCTCCGGGGTTTGTGGGAAGAGAAGCGGCGAGAAAACACACTCTCAGCTCCTGCCCAACCAGGCCGGCATCAACACTAACACTTTGAAAACAACGGACCCCCTCACTCACAGCTACTCTGTGAGGCTGTTGGTCTGGAGGGCCGCCATCTGCCGGGAATCTCCATCGTTTTATTGTGGGGAGACCCGGGAGCGGGCTGTTTTACGAAATCCACGGAGGCGGCCGAGCCCATTTCCACAGGCCGTGCTGAGGGGGGCGGGCACCCCCCGGGCGGCGTGGGGGTAGCCGGCTGGACAGTAAGGACATCTGGACGGAGCCGCAGGGCTGGGGAGCCAGGGCCTCCCTCCGCCGGGTCCCCGGGGCGGGTGCCCGGGGACGCCCGGCTCCGGACACTCGGGAACGACAGGAGAGGGGTTGTGCCCTGCCCGACGGCCAGGTTTCCTTTCCTGGACCCTGAAAGCAGACGTGACCGCCCCCTGGACAGCGTGACGGCTCTCTGCCGGAGCCCCGGTCGGGCCTGGCCTGCAGGAGGGCCCTCGCCCCCGAGCCACAGGGCCTGGGGGAAGCGTGTCCCTTGGCAGCTTCAGGCTGAGTCAGATCTGACACGGGAGGATGATGAGGAGCAGGCAATCCATGAGAGACAGGGTGCCAGACGCAGCCCCTGCTCCCCAGGACACAGTCCCCCTCCAGCCCAGCAGAGCCTTCTGCCCTTCCTTAAAGGACTCACAGCTCCATGAGCAGGAAACTGCCTCCCCCTCCGCCCGGCCCATGACACCTCGGGGCCACCTCGTCTCCGACGCCATCCTGGCCGGCTGCACACGCCCCCACCCCCCTGCCATCTCTTTCAGGCCCCTCTGCTCCCCCATATCACAGCCTCCTGCAGCCCAGGACTCAGCGTCTTGCTCTCTCGTCGGTGAGCAAACACAGTCACACCTGATGGACAGTCTAAACCAGCGGTTCTCAACCTTCCTAAGGCCGAGGCCCTCGCCTACAGTTCCTCATGGGATGGTGACCCCCAACCGTGAAATGTTGCTCCTGTGATGCATCGTGATGTCAATATCTGCATTTTCCCATGGTCTTAGGTGACCCCTGTGAAAGGGCTGTTCGACCCCCAAAGGGGTCGCGACCCACAGGTTGAGAACCGCTGGTCTGAATGCACTGGACACCGTGCGTGCACCCAGCACGTGAGCACACGTGACCTGTTGCCTAGGACCGATGCCGTGTCGGGGGCAGCATACCCAGCGGCAGGCACAGGGCTCTCGGTCCCGCAGACGAGGCGGGAGGAGGCGGGGAGATCTGCCGCAGGCCACCCACCGGCAAATGGCGGCGGCAAACCAGACGCCCAGGAGGCCCCGTCCGAATTCTGGGAACCTCACAGGCCACGGGGACCCCGAGGACGGTGCAGAAACTGAGCGTCCCCCAAGCAATGCTCAGTCTGCGTGCGGGACACCGAGGCACCCCTTCACCCCTCCCCGCGCCCCTCACCCAGGAGGAGGCCGCTGGCTGTGGGGTGGGGGGGCGGGGGAGCAGCCAGGACCCCCTCGGGCGGTGTCACCCCCCGCAGCCCGGCCTCTGGCTTCACCCCTGGCCCCCGGGACACGGAGAGGTCACTGCAGGTGACTTACTTCCTGCAGCGCTGGCTCTGGGAGCGCCCAGCCCGTGAGTCAGAGGGCTGGTGTGTCCGCCTGTCTGGCTCCCTGGCTCTCCGGTCCGGCAGCCGGCGAGGGGCCGCCGTGGGGAGAGGATAGCCACCGGGCCCGCTCAGCATGAATCACGGCCTGCGGCCAGTTGAGTCACCAGCGGCCGTGGCTCACCCCGGTCCGGGGCCAGACGCCCCAATTCCACCGGCCCCGAGAGCTCCTGCCAGGGCTGTGCTCTGGCCGCCGCCGCCGCTCCTTGGAAGGAGGCGGCCACACCCTGTAACCCAAGAACCGGAGAGACCGCCGAGGCGGCGGAAAGGCCTGGAAGGCCGGCCTCGGGGGACGCTGTGGCCACGACGGCTGGGCCAGCGGCGGGAGCCACTGTCCCCAGGTGACCTCACTTGGCTAAAAGGCGGCTGAGGTCACCGGTCCCGGCAGAGCTCGGAAAACGGTCTGTCCTGTGCACAGCGAGCACCGACCTCCTGCCTCTCATCGCAGGCACTGCACGGAGCGGGGCTGGCCGGCCGGGTTCAGGGGCTGAGCATCGACCTATGACCCAGGAGGTCACCGTTCCATTCCCGGTCAGGGCACAGGCCTGGCCTTGGCACTCGATCCCCAGTTCTCTCTCTTTCTCTCTCTTCCTTCCTCTCTGAAAGCAATAAAAAAGAAAAAAGAAAAGAAAAAAACATACTAGAGGCCTGGTCCACGAATTTGTGCATGGGTAGTCAGGCTGGTGGGGCCCCGAAGGGGAGGAGTTGTGGGTAGTTGGCTGGCCAGCCACCCCTCCTGGTCAAACTCCCTGTTAAAGTCCTGATGGAGGGGACAACTTGCATATCTGCCTTTTAAAAAAAAAAAAATATATATATATATATTTTATTGATTTTTTTACAGAGAGGAAGGGAGAGGGACAGAGAGCTAGAAACATCCATGAGAGAGAGAGAGAGAGAGAGACATCGGTCAGCTGCCTCTTGCACGCCCCCTACTGGGGATGTGCCCGCCACCAAGGTACCTGCCCTTGACCAGAATCGAACCTGGGACCTTTCAGTCCGCAGGCTGATGCTCTATCCACTGAGCCACACCGGTCTCGGCCATATCTGCCTTTTGTTATATAAAGATAAAAAGGAATTCGCCGAGCTTGAGACCCCAGACTTCGCCCCTGCCTGGGGGACCTCCCAGCCCAGCAGGCAGGGAGGAGGAGGGAGCGGCTGGCTGGTCCGTGGATGGAGCCCCATGGCCCTAGGCCTGGCGGACCCCTCTCCTTCTGCCCCAGCGCCTCCTCACTGCCGAGGCTCATAGGAGTGTGAACTGAGGGCCTGCGTCAGCCAGGACTGCTGCGCCCCCACCGCCTGCCTCCCCCCCAGGAAGTGCCCAGGGCGGAGGGCAGGCTGGGCTGGGGAGGGGCTCCGTGCCAGGGCCCAGCCAGGGCACGTCTGTCCCTGTTCTTCTGCTGGGCCACTTCCTCCATCTCCTGAGGGCACGGCCTCGCCCCAGATCTGGCCAAGGCCCATGGGGTTTCTCCCTCCCCCCATCCCCGCCCACCCGGAGCTGGAGCTGGGCCTCTGGCCATCCCTGAGGTCACCCCTGCAGCCAGCAGGGCAGGGAAGGAAGGACAAGACGGGCAGGCCTGCCTTCCAGGCGAATCCAGGGCCCTGTGTGGGCAGAGGGCCTGGGCACTGAGCCCACAAAGCCTGGGAGCCATAGTCCTGGGAGCCACGGCCTATGACCCTGCAGAAGGGGCTCCTCAGGAGCCACTGGGGACTGGTTCTGCCCCCTCAGCCTTCGGACCTCAGGGGACTGACTGAGACCGGCCACTTGGTGGCGCACTGCCCGGGACTGAGTGGGCTTAGGTCACAGGGTCTGCGTGCAGGGCCCAGCTGCGTGACCCCGGGAAGCTACCGCCACTGCCCTCCTCCAGGGGTCACTGGCGGTGCGAAGGGGCAAACATACCGAGCACCGGCTGGTGGTGCCCACACAGGAGCGGCCAGCAGACAGCCCGGCCGGAGCCGGCCCCTCCTCCCCCAGGCCACCCCAGCCCTCACTCTGCTCAGGACAACGGCCCTCACAGCCCCGAACTCCCGTGTCCACATTCTCCCCAGACTCTGCTGTTCCGTGTCCGCCCTGCCACGTGCTGCCCAGCTGGCTCCTGCCGCCCGCCCTTCCCCCGGGGACGCTTGGCACTGGTCTGCCCGGGCCCTGATGCCACCCTCTGCCCTCGGATGCAGGACTGTCTCTGCCCCTCAGCCCTGGCCGGGCCTCGCTGGAGCTCTGAGAAGCGTGGAGGCCACCAGAGTGATGGCGGGAAGTTCTGTCCGTCTCTCTGTCTGTCCCGCAACCGGTTAAGAGGGCGGCGGCGGGAGGGGCCCAGGCCGATCTGTCTCTGGCACCCACGGGCACACCGTAGGTCTCACACGTCTCTGGTGGGGTGGCTCCGGGGGGTGCCAGTGCCCGGCCGTCCCAGCCCCTCCCGGGAGCCCGTTTCTCCCACAAACAGCGGGCCCCCCGCCCTCCCCTCCCCGCCCCCCCGAGCCGGAGACACGGCCTACCTGGCCCCCAGAGCGTGACGCACTGCTGCTCGTGGGTCTGGCAGACGCCGCTGTAGCAGTAGCCGTCCAGGCCCTGGCAGGCGTGCCCGTCGTGCAGGTACACGTTGGCCGGGCAGTGCGGGCTGGCCCCCGAGCAGAACTCGGGCAGGTCGCAGGCGTGGCTGGCGGCCCTGCAGGCCGTGCCCGCCAGCTTCAGCTGCGAGGAGAGGGGTGACAGCGCGGGCTCAGCGGGCGGGGCGCGGGTGCCCCCACCCCGGCCCCCTCCACGGACCGAGAGGCCCTTCCCGGTGTCGCCGAAGGATTTCAAAGCCGCTCCCTCGTCACCGGATAACCGTCCTGCCTGCGGACAGGCGCCCGTCCCCTAAACGGGGGTCCAGAGCAGCTTTGTCCCCATCAGGCCACGCGTTAGGGTGTCTGCCGGGCAGACGGGCCGGGGCGGGGAGCGTGCCTGGTGGACATGCTGATCCTTAGGGAAGAGATCTGGGTCTTGGGTCCTTTGTGTTGGGGTTTCCACTGGCAGTGCCATGGGGACCTCACGTCACCCAGCGGCAGCTGGGAGTCTGTCTGTGCGGCGTTCGGGGGCGAGAGGCCCAGGAACAGGCGGGAGGGCGGGCAGCAGGAGCCCTGGCCACGCCTCCTGCCCCGTGGCTGGGACATGGAGGCCCCGTGGCTCATCTGAGGCTGCAGGGACCTCCCGCCTCACCCCCTCCCGAGCACCACAGGTAGGAAGGCGGCAGAGGGCGCTAGAAGCCGAATGTAAATGGTAATGAGCCCCTGAAGCAGGAGGCTCTGGCAGCTGAGTGCCGAGATCAACTGGTTCACCGAAAAGTGAAATTCTAGTCGAAACTGGTGTGGCTCAGTATAGAGCGTCAGCCTGCGGACTCAGGGGTCCCAGGTTCGATTCCCCTCAAGGGCACGTACCTTGGTGGTGGGCACATCCCCAGCGGGGGGGCGTGCAGGAGGCGGCTGATAGATGTTTCTCTCTCTCATCGATGTTTCTGGCTCTCTATCCCTCTCCCTTCCTCTCTGTAAAAAAAATCAATAATGTATATATATGTTTTTTTTTTTAGTGAAATTCTAGCCCAGCTGGCGTGGCTCAGTGGGTGAGCGTGGATCTAGGAACCAGGAGGTCAGGGTTCCACTCCTGGTCAGGGCCCAGGCCTGGGTTTCCGGCTCGATCCCCTGTAGGGGGTGTGCAGGAGGCAGCCGATCCATGATCCTCTCTCATTGCTGAGGTTTCTCTCTCCCTCTCCCTTCCTCTCTGACATCAGTTCAAAACAAAACAAAACAAAACGAAGTATCGCAGATGACTCAGCAAAAAACGATGCAAATCGTCCTGCCACCTGCGCATGCTTGGAGCTGCCTGCAGCGGGCTGGGGGGTGGACAGGGGGGGACGAGTGGGGGAGAGGGGGGAGAGGAGGGAGAGCACTCACCTGGCAGTGTTCACAGCAGAGCCCGTGTGCGCAGACGGCGCCCGGCGTCAGGGTGCAGGTGGAGGCGTTGCAGCAGCGGTTGGCGCATTCCTGCGGAGGACAGAGCATTGGGCAGGAAGGGCCATGGGATGGGACAGGCCTGTAGCACGGGGCAGGGCCATAAGGACAGGACAGGGTCATAGGACAGGACAGGACTGTAAGACGGGATGGGGCCATTAGACAGGACAGGGCCGTAAGGACAGGACAGGGTCATAGGATGGGGCAAGGTCTTAGGACGGGGCAGGGCCGTCGGATGGGACAGGGCCATTGGATGGGACAGGGCTGTAGGATGGGACAGGGCGGTCGGATGGGACAGGACTGTAAGACGGGATGGGGCCACTGGACGGGACAGGGCCGTAGGACGGGGCCAGGGAGCGACCCCCGTGGGCGGCCGGTGCACCTTAGGGGCTGCAGGAGGGAAGGCAGGGCCCGACAGCCCTGCTGAGGGCGAGCGTCCCGATGAGGACGGGAAGCCGCGGGGAGTGTTTAGGGCTGAGTGGTGGGGCCCGGGAGGTGTTGGAGTGGGTGGACAGGGGGCGGGGAGTCCGTCCGCCAGCGGCAGCCGGGGCTCCGCGGGAAGAGGGCCGGTCTCACAGGGGCTGCTGCCTGAAGGGTTTCGGGGTCACAAACTCTTTCAACTTTTCAAACACACACAGAGCCCTGGCTGGTGTGGCCCAGTGGCTGAGCATTGACCTACGAACCAGGAGGTCACGGTTCGATTCCCCGTCAGGGCACAGGCCCGGGCTATGGGCTCCATCCCCAGTGGGGGGCATGCAGGAGGCAGCCGACCGGTGATTCTCCCTCATCACTGATGTTTTTTTCTCTCTCTCTCCCTCTCCATTCCCCTCTCTGAAATCCATAAAAACATATAGCCCAAACCGGTTTGGCTCAGTGGATAGAGCGTCAGCCTGCGGACTGGAAGGTCCCAGGTTCGATTCCCGTCAAGGGCATGTCTCCAGTAGGGAGCGTGCAGGAGGCGGCTGATCGATGTTTCTCTCTCATCGATGTTTCTAGCTCTCTACCCCTCTCCTTTCCTCTCTGTAAAAAAAGCAATAAAAATATATTAAAAAAATAAAACCATATAAAAAATAGGAACATCCATAGATGCATCCAAACATTACTCTTCCAGACTGACCCCGTCCACCTGACTCCACCGGGAACGCGCCAGCAGGAAGTGAAGTCAAACGGATCGAAGGGCAGTTCCTTGAGAGGCAACCGGACGGGGTGGTGAGACCCCTTTTCTGCCTGACCTGCACCCCTCAGGGCAGAAACGCACCCCAGAGTGACCGAGGGGCCGAGAGGGGCGGGGGCTGTGCCTGTTGATTGGCAAGGGTTTTTTTGTTTCTATATCTTTTTAAAAATGTACAGTGGTACCTCGAGATACGAGTTTAATTCGTTCCGTCACCTTGAGGCGTGGGAAACTATGAGATGCTCAAGTTGAGGTAAACTGGTGAGTCGTGTGCAGCCGGCTGATCTGAGAGATGAGTCCTATCTCAACTGTTGCTCGTATCTCAAAGCAAAAATCGCTCGCTGGACGGCTCGTATCTCAAAAAAACCTCGTATGTTAGGGCACTCGTATCTCAAGGTGCCCCTGTATTTTTATTTCACAGAAGAAGGGAAAGAGAGAGAGAGATAGAGAGACATCGATTGGCTGCCTCCTGCATGTGCCCAGACCGAGGCCCCGGATAGAGCCGACAGCAGAGGTCCAAACCCTTGACCAGAATTGAACCTGGGACCCTTCAATCCAAGGGTGGAAGCTCCAGCCCCTGAGCCACACCACCTGGGGCAGGTTCTTATCTTTTTTTTTTTTTTAATATATATTATTGATTTTTTACAGAGAGGAAAAGAGAGGGACAGAAAGTCAGAAACATTGATGAGAGAGAGACATCGATCAGCCGCCTCCTGCACGCCCCACAGTGGAGATGTGCCCGCAACCAAGGTCCATGCCCTCGACCGGAATCGAACCCGGGACCTTTCAGTCCACAAACCGATACTCCATCCACTGAGCCACACCGCCTCGGGCAGGCTGTTATCTCGTTAAGCCGGCGGTATAGCACGTTCCGTGCCACTGTTACATGTTAGAAGCCACTGGCCATGGGGTCCATGCAGGGCGCGGCCGGCCTGACTGCCCGCCCTTTCCCCGGGCTGCCCGGTCCCCCCAGCCGGGCCCCGGGGCGGGGGGCGCGTACCTCGGGCTCCCCGCAGTCGCACTCCTCGCCGTCCTCCACGTAGCCGTCCCCGCAGCGGCGCCCCCCGAAGGCCGGCCGCGCCTCGGGCAGGTTGAAGAGGCACATGCCCACGCCCTTCTGCAGGCTGGCCTCCAGGTCCTGCCGGCTGCAGCTGCTGAACACGGCGGGCAGCGGCAGCCTGCGGGGGAGGGCG
>PVJN01044643.1:0-17246 GCA_004026805.1 Lasiurus borealis | reverse complement strand
CTTGGTCAGACTCCCATGATGATATCAACTAAAATAAGTTATGACTATAGTCAGTGAAGTTGAAAGGGGATAAAATAGAACTTGAAAATCTATATGATCATTAATAATAAAATTCTTTACAGTATATATTACCTCCTTTGATCTTAAAAAAATATCCACAAAGAATGAGGATTATCCTCTTGCTATAATTGGGAAAACTAAATAAGAGAGGATTCAAGACAGAATCTTTATTGAAATATAATTGACATGCAATATTATGTTCATTTCATGTATACAGCATAGTGATTCAACATTTGTATACATTTTGAAATAATCACCACAATGACTTTAGTCACCATCTGTCACCATACAATGTTATTATACTATCACTGAATGAGTTTCCTGTTATCCATCACCTTCCCATGACTGGTTTTATCTCTGAAAATTTGCACTTCTTGATCCCCTTCACCAATTTGATCCCCTCCTTTCTGGCAACCACCAGTCTGTTTTCTGTATCTATGAGTCTGATTTTGTTTTGTTTGTTTTGTTTTAGAATTTTGTTCACATATAAAAAAAGTCATGCTATATTTGTCTCTGATTTATTTTACTTAGCATAATACCCTTTAGGCCCATGCATATTATTGTAAATAGCAATAGTTCATTCTTTTTCATGGCTGAGTAGTATTCTATTACATACACTTTTTTATCTACTTGTCATTTGATAGATACTTATGTTGTTTTCATATCTTGGCTACTGTAAATAATTATTCAGTGATCATAAGGGTACATATGTCTTTTAAATTAGTATTTCTTTGTATATACACTGAGTGGCCAGATTATTAAAGTCTCTGAACTCATAATAATCTGGCCACTCAGTATATATCCTATATAATAAAAGGCTAATATGCAAATTGTCCCCTTGAATAGGAGTTCAACCAGCAGGCAGGCTGGCCAACTGCTATGTCCCCTCCCCATGGCCAGGCTGGCCAGATGCCACCCATGCACAAATTCATACACACACACACACACACACACACACACACACACACACACACACTAGAGGCCCGAGGCCCAGTGCATGGGGGATGGTTGTTCCTCAGCCCAAGTTGCACCCTCTCCAATATGGGACCCCTCAAGGGATGTCCAACATGTCCAACTGCCCATTTAGGCCCAAACCAGGTAGGATCGGGCCTAAACGGGCAGTGGAACATCCCTCTCACAATCCAGGACTGCTGGCTCCCAACTGTTCACCTGCCTGCCTTCCTGATTGCCCCTAACCGCTTCTGCCTGTCAGCATGATCACCCCCTAACCACTCCCCTGACAGCTTGATGGATGCTAACCACTCCCCTGCCAGGCTGATTGCCCCTAACTGTCCTCCTCTGCAGTCCTGGGTCCCCCCTAACTGCTTTTCCCTTCAAGCCCAGTTGCCCCCAACATCCCTCCTCTGATGGCCTGGTCACCCCTTACTGCCTTCCCCTGAAGGCTTGGTCACCCCTAACTTCCCTCCCCTGAAGACCTGATCACCCCTAACTGCCCTCACCTGCATTCCTGGTCCCCTCCAACTGCTCTCCCTTGCAGGCCTGGGTCCCCCCCGCCCAGCTGCCCTTCCCTGCAGGCCCGGTCACCCCCAACATCCCTCTGCCAGCCTGGTCACCCCTATCAGCCCTCCCTGCAGGCTTGATTGCCTCCAACTGCCCTCTGTTGAGGCCCCTCCCAATTGCCCTCCCCTGCTGGCCTGATCACCCACAACTGCCCTCCCTTGCAGACCTTGTCCCTCCCAACTGCCCTCCCCTGACTGCCATCTTGTGTGCACATGGGGGCAGCCATCTTTGACCATATGTGGGCAACCATCTTGTGTGTTGGAATGATGGTCAATTTGCATATTACTCTTTTATTAGATAGGATAGAGGCCTGGTACACAAGTGGGGGCTAGCTGGTTTGCCCTGAAGGGTGTCCTGGATCAGTATGGGGGTTCCCTTTGGGGCATGGGGCAGCCTGGATGAGGGGCCTGTGATGGTTTGCAAGCTGATCACGCCCCCCAGTGACCCAAATGGAGGCTCTGGTATCTGGGATTTATTTATCTTCTATAATTGAAACTTTATAGTGGAGGCCAAGGTAATCCAGGGCCTTGGGAGCGTGGCTTCCTCCATTGCCGGGAGCAACTCAAGCCTCCTGCTCTCTTCATCTCCATAGCTGCTGCCATTTTGGTGGGGGGATATATTTATCTTCTATAGTTGAAACTTTGTAGTCTTAAATGTAGCCCTGAACCAGCCAGGGTGGCTTCCTCCATTGCCAGGGAAACCCAAGCCTCCTGCTTGCTGCAGCTCTGTGGCTACAGCCATCTTGGTTGGGTCAATTTGCATACTCATTCCTGATTGACTGGAGGGCATGGCTTATGGGTATAGCAGAGGTATGGCCAATTTGCATATTAATCTTTTATTAGACAGGGTGTGTGTATGTGTGTGTGTGTGTGTGTGTGTGTGTGTGTGTGTGTGTGTATCCTATCTAATAAAGAGGGAATCTGCTAATTGACCATCACTCCATCACAAAGATGGCTGCACCCACAGCTGAGGCCAAGTTCCCTTCAGGAGCCTTAACGAGCAATCAGCAGGGACCTGAAGCTATGCCCTCCCTCACCCCCAGGTTACCTTAGGCTGTGCCCCCCAACCCGGCAGGGCTTGACAGGGGACCTCAGGCCGTGTTCCGCTGCCCTGGCGTCAGGCTGGGGGACCTCAGGCTGCATCTCCTGCAGTGGCACCAGGCCAGGAGACCTCAGGCCATGCCTCCCACCAGGTGGAGCTTGACAGGGGACTTCAGGTCATGCCCCCCCACCCTGGCACCAGGCTTGGGGACCTCAGGCTGTATCCCCCACCCCAGCGCCAGGCCAGGTCACCTCAGGCAGGGCTCCCCACCAAGCGGGGACCTCAAGGTGCACCCCCAGTGCTGAGTCAGGGGAACTCAGGCCACTTCCCCTGCCTAGCAGGGCTTGACAGGGGACCTGAGACTGCACCCCCCTGCCAGTAGGGCCTGATGGGGGACCTGAGACTGTGCCCCCCTGATCTAGCAGGGCTTGACAGGGGATATTCAGACACACCCCTGCCCCATCTGTGGGACCTCAGACCACTCCCTCCATCCTGGCACTGGGGCAGGGGACCTAAGGCTACACCCCCTGTCTGCCAGAGCTTGACAAGTGTGGGACTGGCAGGGTCTGAATCTAGCCCAATTGGGTGGGGAGGCACAGCCAGGTATGGGTCTCATGCGATTTTGAGGCACATGTGGGTGGGCAGGGACTTGACTCTGGGTTCCCCTTTTAATGGACACAAACTTCGTGCACTGGACAGCTGTGTGTGTGTGTGTGTGTGTGTGTGTGTGTGTGTGTGCACTGAGTGGCCAGATTATTATGCATTCAGAGATCATAATAATCTGGCCACTCAGTGTATACTCAAAAGTACTATTTTTGGATCATGATAGTTCTACTTTTAATTTTTTGAGGAATCCCCATCTGTGGCTGCACCAATTTACATTTCTACTAACAGTGCACAGGGGTTCCATTTTTCCATATTCTTGCCAATACTTGTTATTTCTTATGTCTTTGGTAATAGCCATTCTAATAGGTGTGAAGTGATATCTCATTGTGGTTTCGATTTGCATTTTCCTGATGATTAGTGATGCTGAGCATTTTTTCATGTGCCTGTTGTCCATGTGCCTGTGTGAAGCATGTGCTATAGTGTCCCACTGTCATTTGGAAAACATTTAGTAGTGCTTATCTGAAGAAATTAAGCCTAAAACATTTTGTCCTCACTTCAGAGAACATTTTCCGATCTCAGCAGCAAAAATACAAAAATACATTTTTAATATGTTTTAGTTATTGCAGACACAAGTCCTATATACTTAATTTTTGAGGCATCCTTAGATGTATCCAAGTAGAAGTTATCATCTGGAATGTACTGCTCACAGTTCTAGGGATGACAGTGTTATACCACATCTTAGCTTGCTTTGATCATTGAAGCCATTAGCACACTTGTACAGGGTGGAATGGTCTCGCAAGAAGCATCATGGATAAGCAGAAAAGGGATATGCTAATGCCACTTCAAAGACTTAACACTTAAATAATTAATTAGTTTGAAAAATATAAAATATGTAGTGAGAAACAGCAGAAGGTGTCACTCTCAGGGAGATGAGAAGTCAGTTTTTCAATATACTCTTAGTTACTGGTGATGTTCCTCTTCCACTGTGGGTTCTCATTGTATGGACTAAAAAAACAACATTTTTCCCAAGAGAATTAGAAAACAAGTCACAAGCTGAGGAAAAACATTTACAAAAGACTCTTCTGATAAAGGAATGCTATATAAAATATACACAAACTCATAAACCTAACCAGTAAGAAAAATGCACACAACTATATTAAAAAATAGGCCCAAAACTTTAATAGACACCTCACCAGAGAAGCTATACAGAAGGCAAATGAGCATAGGAGAAGATGTGCCACATCATACACCATCAGGAAAATGCAAATTAAAGCCACAACCTAATGGTTTGTTAGAGTGGTCAAACTTTGGAATACTGTCAACACCAAATGCCGGTGAGGATGGGGAACAACGGGAGCTCTCATTCATTGCTGGTGTGAATGCAAAATGGCACAGCTGCTTTAGAAGATGGTTCGGCGGTGTTTTACAAAACTAAACATATTCTCACTATCCAGCAATTTCTGTTGTTTTGCTTAAGGGCCTGCTTGTTCCTGCTACAAGCCATTGCACATACTGGCCGCTGCTTAGGACACCCTCCCCTTACTTTCCCCACTTGATGCTTATTTACTTTTCAGGTCTCAGTTCGAATGCTGTGCCCAGGGAAGACTCGAACCGCCCAGACTAGGTTAGATTCCCCATTATCAGTGTAAATGTCATCATTTAGACTGCTTTTCCGAAGCACGTGTGGAATCTTCTGTTTAACTCTGAGACAATTTGTCTGTGGGTCTCTTGAAGACAGGCTCTGATCTATTTTACTTATCACTGAATCCACATTATACTCAAATAGATACCAAGTTTCTTCCCTCTCCCCCTTATAGATTCTGAGATTGCACAGGATAATTGCAAGCAGGGCTAGAGACAGAGAGGGTGCCCTTGAGCCAGGGGCCAGAGTCTTCTGGAAATGAGAGTGAATGTCAAAGTGGAGTTGAAAAGGAAGATGAGAAATGAATGGTAGAGGTATGTAAAGAAGTGGAAATAAAGATGTAATGGCCATTTTCTTGTTCCAGACACAGATCTAGTTAGAGGAGCTAAGAGAACTTATAGGGGTTAAAGGTCTTGTCCGTCTTCATAGTGAGCTAATGGCTAGGTTTTAATAGGCCCCGGCCTAACTTATACCCCTCTTGTTTTCTTTAACACTCTAAAATAATTTTAATTTTTTTTCATTTCCTATCTTTTTTTGTCTAACAAATGTAAACTCCCTTATGCCCCTGGCTGTGTCATGTTGACCACTGCATTCTCAGTGTCTGGAATGTTGCTCAGGTCCAAGTAGGCTCACTCAAAATGTGTTGTCAAATGATTCTCAATCCATTGGTGTTAGCATTCATTCCATATGGAATTGGGATCATTTTGCCAACTATAGATTTTATAAAGCCGTGCCCTTCCCCACTCCCAGGTCTTTACTATGTATCTCTACCTATTTTTCTTAGCTGTCTTTTCACACTCTTCCCTTAACTTCCTCTCTACTACAAATTATACTCAAACCAAGACTGGAAACACTTTTCATTGATTTTGATGTCAGTGCTTTGAGTGACAACTCCATGTGGAGAATGTTGAATCTCCTGCTAACTCACTGTTAGCTTAAAAAAGAAAAAAAAACTCATCTTCTTCCTAAATCGACTGGGTAAATTTATGTTCACAAAATAGATAAAACTTCTAGAACAAAACTGTGTGCATATTGGAAATATTGGTCTGACCTCTGTTTCTAGGCTCAAAAGTATTATTATAGCCAGTATTAAAAGAGGAGGAGAGGTTTTGAAGTATTTTTATCATTCAACCCAATTTTTAACTAATTGACTTTAGAATTTAAATGGAAGAATAATTAAAAGCTTTTCCAGTATATTATCATCCTCAATATTTCAACCTGTAAGAAAAGAACAAAATAATAAAAAATATTGTAGAGGTAGAAAAAATTAATTTAGAATGTTTCTTTGGAAGTTGTCACACAACCCATGTCTCAGCTTTGCTTACTAAAGGGTTATTGTTTTCTTGAAACAATTTGGCTATCCCCATGTCTTTACCTATTTGTCTTTTGATTATTTTTTTGCATTTTTTATTGCTTAAAGCATTACAAATATTAATACATATGTCTCCTTTTTTTCCCGTTGACCTCCCCCTGGCCTCCCCTATCCCCCCATTACATGGCCTCACCTGTCCCCTTCCCTAGTGTCTTGTATCCATTGTTTATGCTTATATACATCAATATATGTCCTTCAGTTGATCTCTTACAGCACCCCCCAACCTCCCCTCCCTTCCCGCTGTAGTTTGAGGGTCTGTTCATTGCTCCTTTGCCTCTGTATCTATTTTTTCCCCTGATTCTTTATCTGACATAACTAGAAGATCAGGCTCTAGATACAGTACAAATAGTGTTCTAGGTTCCTTCAGCTATGATTTTCTTAGTTCTCATTTTTTTTGTCTATGTCAGCTCTGACCTCCTCATTAGTTCCCCTCCAACTTTCAAGATGGCTGCCAGCAGCAAATTGGGCACCATTACTTTTTGTTAGTGAGAGACAAAATCTTTTACCTCAAGGATAGATTAAGCAATTTATCTAACAGCCAGATCAGTCAATCTAGGTTATTTATCTATTCCTGTATCAATAATATTCTTCACAGTTATGTCTTGAGCTGGTTGACCTAGGATCTTTGGGTTCCTAAATCAGAGTAAAGGGGATGGGGTTTTCTTGATTAGCTTAAAATCTAAGCCTTAGATAAATTTAAATCAATCTCTAGAACTGGAGGATGGAGTCCATAGAAGACTGAAGATAACTGGAATTCTCTGAGGAAGTAGAAATGTGGAATGGATGCAGAGGTATCTGGAAATTAATGTTGTTTAAGTTATCATCACTGTTCACTCCATGGGCATGGTGTTAGGCCCAAAGATATTTTTAATATTTGTTCAGTGAACCTATGAGAGATGATCTTACCTGAAAATTTATGTATAAAATAGAATGACAATGAGAAATATAGTTTTATTGAATTTTAGGGGGAGAGGAAGGGAAAATAAGAGAGAGAAACATTGATGTGAGAGCAAAACATCAATCAGCTGCCTCCTGCATGCTCCCTACCAGGGATTACGCCCCCAGCCAAGGCATGTGCCCTGACTGGGAATCAAACCAGCAACTTTTCAGTGCATGGGACAATGCCCAACCAACTGAGCACACTGGCAAGGGTGCAATGAGATATAATTTTAGAAGAGTTAATCATATACTAGTTAATCATTTACATTGGAAGACTCTTCTTAAATATGGTAAATAGAGTGTCTTTTACTTTCCTCAACATTTGCCTGAATTTTATCTTGGCCTAAATCTGGAAATCAGTAGGAGCCATTTTTAAATTTTTAACAATTGGTTTAACAATGTTAATTGAAATGTATATAGCTTGGGGAAAAAAAAAAGAAAGAAACTAGCCCATCATAATACATTATTATCAAGGAAAATGATACTTTTACACAGCTTTGCTGCTTTTTAGCATATTCTCAGTATCTGCCGACCTAATCAAAAAGGATTATCTCAGCATCTTATAAATTTAATTTTGAAAAACAAGACACTATGAATAATAGAAATCATTTCAAAACATCCTTACATTTAAAATATGAAACAGCTAAATCAGAGGTTCTTAATAATTTAATCTGTGAAGCATAACTGGAGGATTTAGAAAAAGTGGCTAAACTATTAAAAGATTCTTCAACTGCTATTTAATGTCAATATCAAGTTATTTCTTACACTGGCAAACAGCCAAGCTATTCCTTGGTCACATCCACTTTTCAACATTTAGCAGTCCTCTCAATCATTCCTATTACTGCCCCAGGAATGTATCATAGCAACTCTGTAATAATAGTATATTACTATTAGGTCTTGAATTTTTAGGTAGTTTATCTTCCAGAAAGAATATGAATAGAGCAGTAAGACCAAGTAGATTGAGTATTATTAATTGTGCCCAAGATTTCAGACATATACTATAACTTTCAATTAATTTTAATACTATTTTCCATACCCTAGTTTCACTCTAAACCAGTCCAACTGTATTATAGTCTCAGCAAATATGATGTTAGAATTGTTTTCTTTCAAATAGCTATCAGGAAACTTATATGTAATATTTCCTTAGCATTTAACCCTGAATAGTAAACCTTTTTATGCTGCCTGTGTAATACAAAGACAAGTACTATATTTACCTAATATAATTTTCTTTTGTTATAAAATACTAGAGGCCCGGTGCATGAATTCATGCACCCGTGGGGTCCCTCAGCCTGGCCTGCGGGATCAGGCCAAAACTGGTTCTCCAACATCCCATAAGGAGTCCCGGATTGCAAGAGGGCACAAGGCCAGGCTGAGGGACCCTACCAGTACAAGATCAGGGCCAAGGAGAAACACAGGAGGCTAGCCAGGGGGGAGGGACCACTGTAGGTCTCCAGAGTGTATCCAGCCCATCTCACTCAGCCCCAATTGGAGGGACCCCAGCAGTAAGCTAACCTACCAGTCAGAGCATCTGCCCCCTGGTAGTCAATGCACCATCATAGTAAGTAGTTGGGAGGCCTTAGCATATCATTAGCATATTATGCTTTGATTGGTTGAATGGACGACTGGATGACCCAACACTTAGCATATTAAGCTTTTCTTATATAGCATCTCACAGTTTAATGAAAATAAGAATAACTTGATTATCTCCTTCTTACAACAGCCTTGTAAATGAATATATCAGTCTATCAATCTATTAAGTCTCTCTTACTAAGTAGGCAGAGACCCTTTACCAACCCTTTGTCATTTATAAATGCAATTTTTCTTTCTGGAAAATATATTAACTAGAGGCCCGGTGCACAACATTCATGCACTGGGGTTGGAGGGCAGTCCCTCAGCCTGGCCTGTGCCCTCTTGCAGTTTGGGATCCCTTGCCAGCCATAAGCCCAGCTTCTGCTCCTTAGCATTGCTTCAGAGGTAGGAGAGGCTCCTGGTACCACCACCACACTTATCAGCCGTGAGCCCACTGGTGAACCAGGCTTCTGGCTGAGCAGCACTCCCCCTGTGGGAGTGCACTGACCAGAAGGGGGCAGCCCCTGCATTGAGTGTCTGCCTCGTGGTGGTCAGTGTGCATCCTAGCAACTGGTTGTTCTGCAGTTCAGTTGATTTGCATATTATCCTTTTAGTATAAAGGATGAAAATGAAATCTTCATGTATATTGCTAATGATAGAACACTTAAAAACTTTCTATATTTTGAAAATGTTGCTTTAGTGCAGATAATCAAGATGATTTAATAAACTAAGAAATACTCTTTAAATAAGAGATGCATTTTTTTCATGATCTAGGTAGGAAATCTTAAAATATTGTCCCATGTGAAATGATTCATATGAAGTGACAGACAATTGCCTTCTGAAGGTCCATAATATGTAGTAATTTCCATTGGCCTTGATAACATCTACTCCATTGAATGATTGAGTGGTTTAAATATGTAAAGCTTCTAGAGATAATTGCATGTTTTGAGCAAGCATTGGGCAAAGGTAAACCCTATAACTCCTAAGGAAGACTAGTGATCACACACATCTGCTTTTTTGTTTATAAGGACTCTTGGAATATTAAGGATCTATTCTTCATAATATCAAGGATCTACTGAATTATATGAAAAGTAATTCAGGCTCAGATTTACAATGCTCAGGGGTGACAGATTTTAAAATTCAAATTTGGAAATTTCATAAAATCTTTCCGATTTTAAAAATGTATAATTGGATTAGTAAAGAATAATATAAGGAAATATATAATCAAACACACAAACATTTTACATAAGACTGCAATCAACATAAGAGTTCAGAGAAGGAGGACATGAGGGTTAACTGGAGTTGTCAACAAAGACTTCACAGATGTGCAATTCTGATGATCTATAATAATAAAAGGGTAATATGCTAATTAGACCAGATGTCCTCATGGACATCCTTCCGGACAAAGCCAGGGCTGGAGGGAAGCCAGCCTGGGTCTCAGGTGCCCGAGAGAAGCTGGTGCCCGCAGCTCGGCGAAGGAAGGCCTATGCTTGCATGAATTTTGTGATTGGGCCTCTAGTTAAAATAAGAAGGTTTAGAAAGGTGAAGGTATGTAAGTCTGAGGAACAGCTTGGAGAAAATTGTTTTATAAAGAATGAAGGCATATTGAGTATTGCATGAAGAAATTGGCTAGTCTGAGACAACATGTGCAGTTGGAGTAAGTAGTAGAAAATAATTTCCCATACTCAGAGTGGAGGCCAATTCAGGTATTTAGACAGTCCTGTGGTGTTTCTCAACCTTTATCTTCTCTTCATCCCTACCCCACCAGTCTCATTATATATGGTTTTGACATCCACATATTTGCATGGGGTATTCATATTAGGGGACATGGCATATATAAAAGTGAAAAGCATATCAGAATGTAAGTAACTGAGCATACTGTTATATTGACAATCTTGATCCTGCACTAATTTGTAAAATCTAATAAAACGCTTCAACAAATTATGTTTTTCTGCCTATGAAACAACCCATCTTCAAACAATTATGATACCATTGTTTGGAAACAGTGAAAGTTGAAATCAACTATAGGAAGAAGAAACAGGAGTTTTGAAGATATTTGATCAGAATAATATTGTGAGACAATGATCAGCATTATAGAGGTTCTCAGAGCAGAGGCTAAAGATAATGGAGATTTTCCAGGATTTTTGAAAAGAGTGCACAAACCTCTAAGCATACTGTTTTTCTTAGATCAAATAAGCGATGTGTTGCCCACTTATATGTACCAGATACAATATTTTCAGAGTGATGTGAATGCCACTTTAATTAATGGCAAAATCATATCAAAATATTACTAAATTCAGAATAAGGTGATTTATGTCCATTTTTTCTCAATCTATGCATACCAGATATAAAATTTTTATGTAGAAGCATTTTTGAGATTTCAAAGGCATGCTCATAGTGTTGTAAACTGGTGGTTCAGTGAAAAGATTACTGAAATGGGAATTCAAAGTCCTGACACCTGGTTTTCATTTAGTCTCTTTCTAGCTGGGGTGTGGGAGTCATGTTTAAACCATTCAACACTTTGGGCCTTGGTTTCCTTAATTGTTAAATGATGGTGATTTCCTAAACGAGAAAACTTTGAGAATGCTGCCACAAATAGCATCAATGGTTTTAGGTGTTTAAAATAAGTAAGTTTTTCTGAAAATCTTTTCAAGTTTCTGTAACGTATGTTTATATGACATTTAAAATTAGGATACTGATAACATATTTTATAGAATCATTTACTTACTCATTTACATGATTAGGTGATAATAGAATTTGATTCAATAAGCCCCAAAAGATCATTCCTGAAAATAGATTAATAAGAGCTTTTATTATTGTTTTCCTTATTAAAGTCACCCAGTTGTGGTAACCTCAGGGCTTCATTATCAATAACAAAGATTATCCATTTCAGCGATACTGTCTCTGAGTGCATTGAGTGCATTGATCCATTTTTATATCAATTGAATGGAAACCTCAGGCTTCAAATAGTAAATTGGCCCTACTTTTTCTTTTGGAATTGGCCTTTTTGCCTAGCTGTTTGCTTCTCTTCAGGGTCTTGTATACCACAAAAATTCTTTGTATATTAAACTCATAGAAATTAACTAACAATTTAATAATAAGAATAGCGATGGAAATATAGTTAGAAAAACAACTTTGGTGACTTTATTTGCATTTTTTTTTCACCTTATGACAGGGCAAAAGTGAAGAGTTTTACCCAAAACTGTACTTCCTCAAAATGCATAATTAGTTTTCTTTCTTTTTCTCTAGTTTGAAAAACTAATATATTTCTCTAGTTAATATTGTTTCAATTAGGTTTATTTTATTTCTTTGACATGATTTACTTTCATGTAACAAGCTTTTTTATTAAGTAACATATAACTTAGTAAAACATTTCCCCCTTTATGTCTATTGTCTTAAAATAATGTGTTAACGGGGGATTTGTGGTGGTCATGGAGAGGTCAACGGAGGGAAAATGAGACGTAGGTAATACTTTAAACAATAAAGTAAATTTTAAAATGGGTTAATATACACTTCAATTTTAGCAGTAAAGAAAAAATATCTTCTAGTTCTTATCAAAATATCTTAGGATAAAGGTAACACCAATTTTAAGGATTATTATATTTCTCTTAGTTAAAAAGTATGATTTCCTAGATAAGTATGCTTATCTTACACTATTTAAATCTTAAATATAACTTCATTTTATCCAAAAGTTTATTTTTATGTAATGCTTTTTAAAATGCAAAAACTGATATAATTCCATATATTTTGTGTAAAATATTGACATCATGAAAAAATTAGCAGTATTATTAGAGCTTAAGTATGACTTACTGATTTTTAAAAATAGAAATTAACATTAACTTTGACCATATAAAATTTCCTGTTTGTTTTTTATTCAATTATGGTTTACATTCAATATTACAGTATTTTATATTAGTTTTAAGTATATAGCAGAATGGTTAGACAATCATACTTTATAAAATGTTCACCCTGATATTTCTAGCACCCACCTAGCACCATACAAAGTCCATTATAATATTAATGACTATATCCCATATGCTGTACTTAACATCCCCAGAAATTTCCACTTCTTAATCAGCAAAAATAAGAGGTGAACCAACTCTACAACACGATAGCTTCATAGAACTTTTAAAATAAGTAAAGTAAGCTCTGTTCCTATTTAAAAAAAAACACACACACATAAACTATAGACTCAGTTCTCCCAAGCTCTCTTTACACTCTTAATTTGAGACCCATTCATCAAAAGAATAAAGACAATGCAATTTGAGTTGGAAGCAATAGCAAGTATGTAAATGAAAACTGTCATGATAATGTTCCCGGGAGTGTTGCCATTTCAATAACATGATTTATAAACTTTGAACAATATGTTTTTATTTATGATTAACTCTCCCTTAAGGAATTTGAGATGGTTTGGTGAACATGATTTAAAGAAACAAATATCATATTTATATGCTCTGTAACAAGCAGTTTTCCCCATGTTTTCAAGCTTTGATTTGGGGTTCCTATTGTATAGTTGCTAGTTATTGCATTTGTGGGCCTGGAGTGATTTTCTGCAAGTTAGATGAAAACGTGAAATGATTTTGATATAGCTAGTTTCACTACTTCCATTAATGTGTTTTCCATACCAGCAGTTTAAAACATATTTACTGACCCAGAACATCAAAAGCTAAGGTTAGCCCAGTACAATCACTTCAAACCAACACAAGATAGGGGTTACATTTCATATGTCATTGACAAAGGCAGAGTTCAAGAGTTCAGTAGTTGAATTTGTCAAGCTCTTTGGTGTTTTACTTTTTTATTTAATAAATCTTTGTTGTTTAGATTATTACAATTGTTCATTGTACCTCTTTTTTCCCCCCATAGTTCCCTTCCACCCAGTTCCTACCCCTCCCTCTGCCCTTACCTCCCCGCATTGTCCTCATTCATAGGTGTATGATTTTTGTCCAATCTCTCCCTGCACCCCGTTTCCCCTTAGAATTGTCACTCCACTCCCTTTCTATGCCCCTGATTCTATTATATTCAACAGTTTATTCTGTTTATCAGGTTTTTAATTCACTTGATTTTTAGATTCACTTATTGATAGTTATATATTTGTTGTTCATAATTTTTTATCTTTACCATTTTCTTCTTCTTCCTCTTCTTAAAGAGTACCTTTTAGCATTTCATATAATACTGGTTTGGTATTGATGAACTCCTTTAGTTTTTTCTTATCTGTGAAGCTCTTTTTCTGACCTTCAATTCTGAATGATAGCTTTTCTGGGTAGAGTAATCTTGTTTGTAGGTTCTTGCTATTTATCACTTTTAATATTTCTTGCCGAGACCGGTTTGGAGCAGTGGATAGAGCGTCGGCCTGTGGACTGAAAGGTCCCGGGTTCGATTCCGGTCGGGAGCATGTACCTTGCTTGCGGGCACAACTCCAGCGGGGGGCGTGCAGGAGGCGGCTGATAGATGTCTCTCTCTCATCGATGTTTCTGACTTTCTGTCCCTCTCCCTCCCTCTCTGTGAGAAATCAATAAAATATATTTTAAAAAAATATTTCTTGCCACTCCCATCTGGCCTGCATAGTTTCTGTTGAGAAATCAGCTCACAGTTGTATGGGGGCTCCCTTGTAGGTAATTAACTGTTTTTCTCTTGCTGCTCTTAATATTTTCTCTTTGTCTTTTGCTCTTGGTATTTTAATTATGATGTATCTTGGTATGGTCTTCTGTGGATTCCTTTTGTTTGGAGTTCTGTGCACTTCCTGGACTTGTAAGTCTATTTCTTTCACCAGGTGGGGGAAGTTTTCAGTCATTATTTCTTCAAATAGGTTTCCAGTATATTACTCTCTCTCTTCTTCTGGTACCTCCATAATTCTGATGTTGGTGTGCTTAATTGAACTTCCCCCCACAAGCCATTCCCACCCCTGGAAAACCCCCACTGCCCCAGTGTCTATGTCCATTGGGTATGCTAATATACATGCATACAAGTCCTTTGGTTGCTCTCTAACACCACCACCCCCATTTTTCTCTGGATCTATTCAGATGTACCACAGGTTTTTAATCCACTCATCTGCTGATGGGCACTTAGGCTGTTTCCAAATCTCAACAATGGTGAATTGTGTTACTATGAACATAGGGGTGCATATATTCTTTCTGATGGATGTTTCCAGCTTCTTAGGATATATTCCTGGAAGTGGTATCACTGGGTCAAACGGGAGTTCCATTTTTACTTCTTTGAGGAAACTCCGTACTGTTCTCCACAGTGGCTGCACCAGTCTGCATTCCCACCAGCAGTGCACAAGGGTTCCTTTTTCTCCACATCCTTGCCAACACTTGTCGTTTGTTGATTTGTTGATGATACCTGTTCTGATAGGTGTGAGATGGTATCTCATTGATGTTTTGATTTGAATCTCTCAGATAATTAGTGACTGAGCATATTTTCATATGTCTCTGGGCCTTCTGTATATCCTCTTTAGAAAGGCATTATCACTTGTTAATGTGAGGTCTTGAGCAAGTTATTTTATCATTTGTTAAAATGGAAACAATACAAATCCTGAAAATTATTTGGTTAAAAAATCAATAAAACAGAGATTATGAATTATTATCTTGCACATAGAAAACCCTGATTAAATGATGTTGGTAATGGTAGTGTTTGTGTTGATTTCTCTTCCTTACAAATAGAAAATACTTCTTATTTGGATTAAATTTGTAATAGCCAGAAATAATTAAGAGTGATAAAATAGTGTTACTGAGTTTTAAAAGCCTATGTTTCTGACACCCAACAATTTTTTTCTAAAATCCAGAAATAGTTAGTTGTCGTCAATCCTTGAGTCCAATTCTCTAGACTTTGCCACTGTATAAGACAAGCCCTTATTGTGCTGAAATGTGAACAATTGATGATATTTGAGTAACTTATTTTATTTTGTCTTTAGAATTAGGAGAAAGAATGTAGGCAAAAATAAATGTTTATGTGTTCATAATGTGCGTTTTTTTCCTAATTTTCCACTTATGCCTGTATACTGCAGATATCTAGAGGGAAGAAGTGAAGTTCTTCCTTGCTGACACACAATAGATTTTTCAGAGTCTATATATGATTTCAAAACAAGAAGAAAATGGTAAAGATAAAAAAATTATGAACAACAAATATATAACTATCAATAAGTGAATCTAAAAATCAAGTGAATTAAAAACCTGATAAACAGAATAAACTGTTGAATATAATAGAATCAGGGGCATAGAAAGGGAGTGGAGTGACAATTCTAAGGGGAAACGGTGTGCAGGGAGAGATTGGACAAAATTCATACACCTATGGATGAGGACAATGCGGGGAGGTAAGGGTAGAGGGAGAGGTGGGAACTGGGTGGAAGGGAACTATGGGGGGGAAAAAAGAGGTACAATGAGCAATTGTAATAATTTAAACTACATGCCATATTTTCAAATATTCAAGGAGTATTCCTCAATATTGCTTAATTATTTTATCTATCGGTTATATGGGAGAAGCTAAAAATATTTTCTATAATTCACAATATTCAATAGTAATGCAATTTGACCACATATACAAATGGTACTTTTATTTTTTGGTAATTTTTAATTTTTTAAATGTACCTTTATTGTTGAAAATATTACAGATGTCCCCTTTCTTTCCCATTGACCCCATCCACCCACACCCTCCCCACCTTCTAGGCCTTCTCTATACTATTGTCTGTGTCCATGGCTTATGCATATATGCATACAAGTTCCCAGATTAATATTTACCCATATTCCCTCTGAGACTCATCAGTTTGTTCCCCACTCCTATGTCTCTGGTTTTATATTTTGTTCATCAGTTTATTCTGTTCATTAGAGTCCACATATGAGTGAGATCATGTGATATTTATCTTTCTCCTGACTTGTTTATTTCACTTAGCATAATACTCTCTAGGTCCCTCCATGCTGACTCAAAGAATACTTTTAGATATTTTTTTAGTGTGAGTCCAATAATTTATCATGTAGCCAGTTCTCTGATTTTCAAGTACAAAAGTAAAGAAAATAAGTTACCCACATTCATACAAAAAAGCTAAAAATATAATATGTGCTTCTTGCTTTCTCATCAACCAAAGGAGACGTGTGAATTACACAAAAACTACATATGAATACTTCAAAAGAAGTATGCCAAACACATTTTAAAAGATTTAGTAGCTCCTTTCAAACTCTAAGTAAAGTTGTTAGTCTGACTAATCATGTATCCATGAAACAAATTAAATTTTTAGACTAGAGAAACATTTTCAAACACTTCTGAAAAAAAATGAGAGTTCCCTCCTAAAGCCAACGCCTTTTACTAATTAACAAAAATAAAGATGCTGTTTCAAAAGTATATTACACCTAGTATTATCCATACTACTGGTGTGCCAAACTCAATTCATTTCAGCTATCATAAGCAATTAGCTATGGAAGAAAAAATACAGATTTTAGTAAAGTTATTATAATTTTCTATTGAAATCAGGAGAAACATTATGCTATAATCATCAGTCATGTCACT